>JAOEGS010000587.1:28938-44072 GCA_025447755.1 Corythornis vintsioides | reverse complement strand
GTGGGTGAAAAAGTATTTTAATTTTTTTGATGTTTTTTTTTCCCCTTGTTTTTGGGGGGGGTGGGGGGGGGGTTTTTTTTTTGGGGGGGGGGGGGGGGGGGGGGGGGGGGGGGGAGAAGTGGGTTGTGTTTCATTCTGTGCTTAAAGGGCGTGTTTAAATCTCCCTCCAGTAATCTGCATGTTAGGGGAATCTTCTAAGTTTTGAATGAAAGAAAAAAAAAAAAAGTGGTTGTCAAGAATTAAAGCCCTGACTTTCCACACGTTTTGTTCTATTGTTTCTAAATAAAAGACTCGTCAAACAAAAGAAAATAGAACAACCCCTAAGTGCAGTGCCTGCACATCCCCACAAAAACGGGAATGATCTCACTGACCCCCGCTTAACAACACTGGAATTCCCTTTACATACAAATTTGTCTGAGTTGGGGATGTAAACCAACTGGTTTGAGGAGATTGTGTGCCCTTGGCATGAAAGGTAGTTTTAGTTAATTCTCTTGCCTCAGTTACAACTGCTTAACACTCCTGGTATCTGTAGCTTCTCAGTAGATGAGGCTTTTATCCCTTTACCAGGTAGCATTTTATTGCATAATGCTGCAATAGTCTACCTTATGTCCTATCAAAACTGCCTGCAATGAAAATTTCATGTCATTGCTTCTTGTTCACCCCATTTCTTCACAGATGAGTCCCACTAATCATTGACGTACTAGTTAACACAGGCAGGGTTTGTAGATGAAGGTAATGTCATCAAGCGTCGCCTCATTTGAAATTCCTTCCTCTCGCTGGTGGTATCAATGTTCGCTGCAAAGACACTGATGATACTGAATTTAATTGGTATTTATGCGTAGGGTCATGTGTACTCTCCAAGAAGTTTCTGTGTAACTTTTCGCTAATTGAAATTAGATTGAAGTGTTGCTGTGTACACTGCGACTTAATGGTGACAACGTTGAGCCAGCTTCGAAGCTCAGATGCATGGCACGCATCCCAAGAAATCTGCTATGATGCTCCCACATACATCTATGCATATTTTTATGGTACAAGAGACATAAGGTGTGGAAAAGGAGCAGTCTCTTTAAGGGGGATGTGGCAACCCTATCTGCCAGTCATCTTGCCTCTGCTGTTCTATTCCTTTTACAGCCATTCTGCCTTTCTGGTATCTATAACATCTTTACATACATGTTTAATGGCTGCACAGCTACTAAAATGCCTAGGAAGGTGAGATGTCATAAGAGTAATGGACCAGTAACACCACTCCACTGTAGAAATGCTTTTTGTCTGATCTGGGGATGGCTTGCTCACAGATGAATGGCCATCCTATATTTTAGATAGGATAATATACACCCCATGTGGCTGGGGATGGTGCTGAAGCTGCCACGTAATACAAGGGCCCAGTACTACCTTTGGCTATCAGGAGATCTGACCATGAAATACCTTCAGTGCTTTGTTTTGACTTCATGCAAGGGCAGCCCAGCACACCCTCCCTTCCGTAACGTGTATGTAAAACATGGAAAAGTAACTCCTCACTGGTAGAAGTGTTTTGACTGGGAGCTTAATTTATAGCAGCTCGTAGAATTGCAGTGTGTAATAAGCAATGTCCTTGAACATTTTTCATGCGCTTCTAAGTGACTCTTTAAAAAGCATTGGTTTCCCTTGTAAAAATCATTAAACTTTTTAAGGAAGAAGTAGTAGTAGGTTAGTAATCATCACAGTGCTTTAAATACTAGTGGATAATTAGCAACACGAATAAATTAAATACATTTCAGGTATAATAGCAAAGCTGAGGAAAATCGCCAAATATTAGCAAAGCTCCCAAAATCTGCCCACTTTGTGTTGCATGCTGTTTTAATGACTGCGATTTAAAAATGTGCATAATTCCAAAGAGATCACATGTTTCACATAATAAAAATTACTGTGACATAAAATATATATTTTCTTAAAAAGTACTTGTAATATCAAAAGGACTGTGAAGTATTAGCCATTTAATACAAATTTATCTTTTCTTGCAGATGATTACATTTTCATTTTAATTGCTCACATTTCCCGTTCTGATCTTAATGTTTTATAGTAGGCAAGACATGCCACAAGGAAATAAAAAGTAAAAATTAAAAAGATTTTATTTGTTAGTTAACAGTCTTCAGAAGTCCTAATTTGGCCAATGTGTTCTGCTGCAAAGTCTTGGAATGCTGTCTTGCAGTTTCAAAAGTGATCTTATTTGGCTTCCCAGAAACTATTATGCCTTGAGGATACCATGAGAACAAGGGCTGCCTTGTTAACAAGTAGAAAACTCTCAAAAACAAGATAGGATCCTGATATAAATCATAATTTAGATGCACAGAGCTATGTTCACAACCACAGTAATGCAATTCATTTACATCTAGTTATTACTTATCTCCACCCAAACTACTAAGTTCAGGAATGCAGCTGCCTTGTGCCTTGTGACTCGTGGGGGTTAGGGAAGAATGACATCACCAAATTTAAGCACATTACCATGCTGACATAGTGGCACCTTGTTTTCCCTTCCGCAGATAGAGCGAGGATTGTGTGCTACCCCCTATTCTTCCAAAGAATACCTTTTTTTTTCCCCTTTCAAGCAGCTGCTATATGAAGGGTTGCAAATGTCACTTCAACTAATGATGAATGATGCTTGACCCTTGGACCTGTTACTATGAATTTTATGCAATGCTAAATTAATATGAAAGATCTCTGCTAGAAGACTGCAGCTATTATGCATGCAGCAGAAATGATATGTTAAACAATCCAAATTTTTTCCTCATAACCATGGTAAAATGCAGAGTGGCTTTAACGTTTTCATGTGTATTTCCACTTCAGATTAGTATCTTTTGGTTCTAAAAATATTTTTGGTAAGCAAATCAGTTTGCGAAAAACATTGTCAAAAGGGCAACTGGCCCACATGTCTTTGTTGTTCGCGTTTGAATATAATTAATTATGTAAAGCAATAGTTAGTGGGAGCTTAACAATTAGTAGAATCTGTCAAATAGTCACACGGAAATTACTAACTAATTGAACTACTGGTCTTTTATTGTTCCAGGAAGCAGTACAGAGTGTCATTCTTTTATCTCTTAAGTTCGTTATTACCCTGCATCACGTTTTTCCAGCAATATATGCTTCCTAGTAGACTAATACATAAATAACCCTCCCAATAATGGCACAGTTGGCAAAAGTGTTTGAAATAAAAACACCTGTTTTAATTAGTATTCAGATTTGTGCAGTTAAAAAATGATAATCCTCTTGCAGTTACATGACATTTTTAAAGCTTTGAATTTCCATCTGTATCTTATATTATGATGTTTCAGGATTGTCGTGAGTTAATTATGTTAACTTCGGAAACATTGCTTGCATTTAGAATGAAAAACTTCAGCTTGAATAGCCAGGAAAGCAGATGCTATCTTTCTTGTCAACTGCTTTGTTGTGCGTTGCCTTGAAACTTTTTATAAGATTCTGTATCCAAAAGGAAGTATAAATCTCCATTTATTTGAAATGTTGCTCTAATCTAATCAATATTTTAATATATTTCTTGTGGGAGGGACCTGAGCATAGCTCAGGGAACCAAAGACAGCAAAATCTCTTCTATTGAAATCCTCCTGTTATTACCAGTCCATTCACACGACTGATTTGAAGAACAGGAAAAAAATCCATGTGCTATAAAGTTTAACAATTGTTTCAAAGCATTCCTTTTCTCTCTTGAAATACATGCCTGTAAGTTTTAGGTGGAATTCAAAATCTTACACTTAAAATGCACATCCAGATGCAAAAGGGAAGTTAGGCACAAAATACACCATTAATGTGGCAAATCTGTACTGGGTCCTGTCACAGAGCACGTGAAAATGGAAAAGGTGCCCGTGTGAGAGATGGAGGAAAAGGTGTGATGGCAACAACTGGGTGGCTGCACAGGAGGCCCTTTCTCCTCCTTCCATGTGAGTCTGCGAGGTGTGTGTGGGAAACAGAGAACATGGTGCCACTGAGTCACCCGTATTTCATTACACCCCTTCCCTGCCAAGGAGAAACCATAAACACTGCCAAGGGTGTTTACATGTGTCCCACAGTGTTTATGCATCTCCTGAGGCTTGCTAAGAGAAGGTACAGCTGCACACAGGGACTTACACGTGGCGTGGTGGATGAAGTTATTCTTTTAAGCCCACACCAGCCTTGAGATATCAACCTTTGGGTTAAAAAGACCTAGGTAAGATCCCCAACCTTTCTGAGTAAGCAGGTTTTAATTTATTGGTCATGAAAATACACATATTTCATGAACACAGATTTGACCATGAACACAGATTTCCATAATTTCAAAGTAATCCTATTCCTCCAACAAAATATATTTTCATTTTCACCAAAAAAAAAATGTATTTAAGCAGGCACTGTGCAAGAGAAGCTAAATAAGCCCTGGTACAGGCTGCCCAGGGAGGTTGTGGATTCTCCTTCTCTGAAGGCATTCAAAACCTGCTTGGAGGTGTTCCTGGGTGACCTGACCTGGGTGATCCTGCTCTGGCAGGGGGATTGATTTAGATGATCTTTTGAGGTCCTTTCCAACCCCTAACATTCTGTGAAAACACAGAGACTAACCCATGACTGGATCAGGGCATACTCCAGTATCAAGTACTCAGCCTGTGTGGCTTCAGAGTGGCTGTAGCTCTGAAGTTGATGAATTTGTTTGAAAAAAAGTGCACTTACCGAGACTCTTCCCTACTCAGGGTAACATGTGATTGTCAAAATGCATAAAAATATTTGAAAATTCATGTTATTATTAGCACTATTATTATCAAAGGACATTTCGTTAACATTTGAAAGTCCTTCAGTGCACTTGAAGATATATTTGTTTTAGCAACTTATATAATCCCCTCCTGTTTAAAGTTTTGTTTTAAACACATACAATTATCATCTCATATGCCCTGATTCAGTAAGCACTTAGAAGCATTCCTATCTTGAACAGCATAGCTAGTCCCGCTAATATCCAGGGAATGGAATTAGAGCTTCAGATATTAGCAAAAAAGTAATGCAAATGTGAATTAAGCAACATGGTTTTGAAGTAAGTTGACTGAGGACTTTTTATTTCTTAGACTGAATGTGAAAGTTTGACCAAAAGAAAAAAAAATCAAGGCAAGCATTACTGATGTTAATAATTATTTTTAAAGTATATAAAGTTGAATATTTTAGGCTGGTAACTAGAAGGAATTAGGCACTGAAATAACCTTCCAATAAGGATAGTGAAGAAGAATTTGAACATCTTTTATGCAGAACTATCAGCAGAAATACAATCACAGAATGGTAGGGGTTGGAAGGGACCACTGAAGATTATCCTGTCTATAAATTATATATATTAAAATATATATGTGAATACATATAGATATATACAGACATCTAGAATAAGAGTAGTGTTGTTCTTTTTTTAGCATGTAAATCACATTCATTAAAACAGATGAAGTTATCTACATTATAGGAAATAATTTCCAAGCTAATGAGTCATTTGGCCATACCCAGTTTACAATCATGTATTTGCCTTTCCTAGTATGATTTTCCATACACATAAACCTACAAGTACTGTAGGATTGTGCTGAGGGAAATTCTTATTGCCTTGTGTCTATGTGAGAATCTAAATAACCCAAAGTTAAATTCTTTGTCATCTATAGTGTCACACACCATATGGTGTTAGGTAACGATTTCAGCCAAAATGTCATGGCTTGAACTAGAGGAGATGACACATGAATTATTCTTATGGCCCAAACACAGGCCTGGATTCTCTGACTGGCATTTTTCAAAACAACTCTTTTTATTGCTAATAATGAAAATAAGTGACTCTTAAAGGCAAGGTGCAAGTATTGAAGTGCTAGTTTGAAAGTATTTAACAGAACTGTCCTTTCTTTTTGAATAACTTGAATAAAGTGTCTAAATGACCTCTTTCTAACCAGAAGAGAATATAGAGAAGAAATTAAGCTTTATTGGTAAATTAAAGCCCAAATCCCATGGTTGATGAGAGATATGGTCCGTTTGAAATAGTTACAGTTTCAGACTTTCTCTTCTACAATCAGCGGGTGGAGACCAACATAATCCAATTAATTGTAATTCCCTTTTGTGGCACTGGTACAGTGGTGAATGATATAGTAAGTCCATTGAAGTCTTATCTTTGGTCAGATAATCCAAATGGCTTCATATTATGAAACAGTCCTTTTTAAAAGTTCTGATGAACAGAAGTGTTTTGACTTAAGTGAACCAAAAGATAAATTCTATACAAAATAAAATGTTTTGTCCTTGACATTTAGAGAGCTTGTATATACCTGATTTAATGTAAGAATAGTTCTTTCAGCTGGTCTATTTCAAAGAGCCCTTTCATTTAAAAAAAAAAAAAAAAAAAAAAAGTAAATCCAGAGTTTGTTCTCTGGACATCCTACAAACTGGGGAGTGAGAACAGAGATTTACATGTACTGGTAATCTTTATTCTTGTAAATAGTCCCATTAACAAAAATGTGAATACAGATATAAGGGATATTTTAATAAGACCTTGAGAAATATTTCTATCATTATTTTGCTAATCAAACAATAAACTAATATTTCACTGATAATCCTTATAACAGTAAACAAATCATATATGTATGTTCCCTTTCAGTACTGTAAGTGGACTAGGGGAATTGCCTAATTTTAGCTTAATCTTTGATCTATTTACGTTTGGAAGTCATTTACATAAAGGAAGCAATAATGATCTTTATTATTTTGTTAATTATTTCTTTTGATTATTGAAACTCACTCACTGAGGCACAAGTTTATTGTTATTGGGGTCAGTCCCAATGATATATTTGGCTATGTGCAATAAGTAACGATTGGGTGCTATTCTTGGGTTTTGAACTGTTTTCATACAGACCCTTTCAGTTTAGCAGTCACTGGAGACAGGACTGACTTAATGCACCAGCAGTCTGATCCAGTGATACATGTTTTCTGTTCCCTTTAAAGTTGTCCATAGTGGATCATGTCACAGTAGGAGCCTTTTCACTTGTAGCCTGTTGAATTCTCATATTTACTAAAGAGATTCCATTTATGGGAGAATGAGCATTAGACCATATATTGAGGTCAAATCTTTTTAGAGTGTCTGAAAAAAAAAGTTTTTTCCTTTTTTTTTTTTTTTTCTCCTTCACCCCCCCCCCTTAAATTGTCTGGTTGAAATGTAATCCAAAGAATTTTTTACCCTTTAGGGTACATTTCATATGAAATAATTTATGACCCATGAATCACAAGAAGGCAGTGAATTAGGTTTCAGATGTCTGCCAAATATTACAAAACATTGTGTAGAGGTTTCTGGATTATGAACAGGCTTTTGACAAGAATGGAATTAGAAGCAGTGTTAGAAACAGCAAGAAGGGGAAGAACAGAGGAGCTATATGACAGAATCCTAGAGCACACTGAGTTAGTAGAACAATTACAAAGATACAAATACGAAGATATTTTTGAAGTATGAAAATGAGGCAGAGAGTCATTGTCCAGTTCTTCTCTGTATTAGATGTTGAGAGCCCTCAACTTATTTCAAGAGTAGATTTGTGGATACTGATAGACACAATTTGGATAAAGTGAAAAACTGTAAATAGGAAAAAAAAAAAAAGGAAAAAATGTTAATATCTAAAATTAGATTGCAGAGAAGCTTACAGGCGAGTAATTACACAATAAAAACATGTTAATAACAGTTTTGAAATTGGAAGGGAGATAATTACCTTGGCTGATGTATGTATACATAACATATGACTAAGCAAGGAAGGTCAAATTGAAAGCAGAATTCAGAATGGATTTTTGCCTTTGAATAGTAGAATGTATCATGAATGTAAACTCCTGATCTAGGCAAGTTTTTTTACATTTGTGTTCTGCAGTCTTGGGTGTATGAAACTGAAGTATTAGTGTCCACCTGGAAAATGGAATAAAATCCATTAGCTAGCACAGATAAATGAGCAAGTCATTAGTTGGGTTCAGAATAAAGAGGGAAGAATAACCAGAATGAAAACAAAAATAAACTGTGCATTTTCTACTAGGAAGAAGCTGAAGTTACTGCTCAACAACGAGGTAGAGAGAATTAGAGGACAGAATCTTACTGTTTAGACAGTTCATTTTGTAAGACAAATGTAATTTTCACTTAGCAATTTAATTTCTAGGAGTTGCAGGAAGTCTGCCAAACCTCATCCTCATCCTTGGGCAACCTTGGTGCTCCAAGGCTGAGAGACCTCTGCACTATGGGAGGGTATAAGCTGGATGGGGATTCCTCTGTGCTCTTTCCTTATCCCTTTCTTTAAACCCTTGGGGGTGCCTGAGCATTTCTTTGACCCTGAAGGAAGGAATAACTTGGTCCTGCAGTTTTAGGTTGCTCAGACTATGTCTGCCAGCTCCTACTCTTTGTCAATGGGTCACCCCTGAGTGAAACTCACAGAAGTTATCTCTAGACAGGTGGTTTATTTATTCTGAGGGAGCTTTCAGCTGCATTTGAGAGGAAATATTCTATATGTAAAATCACTTCTCCCATACGGAATAGTTGATTCAGCTAAATTTAATGAATTTTAAAAAGTGCTTGTAATTATAATCCTATTACAGTAATTATTGCTTCAAATCATAATGATAGAATATGCTAAGTCAAAACTAATATCACTGTCATCTAACTCTGTAGCAGGTACTGGCAGTGAACGATGTATAAGAGCATCTTAGTGATGATATGTGTTCCTGGCTATCAAAACCCTTCTCCTCTCAGCACCCCTGTGTATTTTTATGCTTCCAGTTTCAGACAGGATCTGATAGCCTAGAAATTTACCCCACTCAGCAGCATCAGTGGTGACCACTTCTCTAAACCTCTGAACTACTCTCCGTGTGCTTTCATGATGTTCCATTTTTAAACTTCTCCCATCTAATGCATCTTTTCCACAGAAACAATGAGATAGTTCATCCCTCTCTTACTCTGTGGACATCTGTGGAATTATGTGAGGATGAATATGACCCCAGTATGCCCAAGAACAGAAATCTTTTCTTTCTCTGGCACAGATTGAGATGTAAGTTAGCAGTACTTGGTAGTTCCAGCATGCCCCTGGGTCATAGGACTGTCATTTTGGAGAACTGGAATAAACAGAACTTTAGATGCACATAGAGATGCTCTGCTTTTTAGCTTAAGTTGCTCAGTAATTTCAGCCTGAACTCCTTGGAAGTGGGCACTCCAACAATAAACAAATGCTTAAACATGATAAAATCATGGCTTAAGTTTTCTGTTAAAAGGGCATGCCCTGTTCCTTTAGCAGAGCAGTAATGCATACAAGAATTCTTTTGTTGACTGTATCGTTGATAATTAATAGTAACATTGGATGGATTCAGCAGAAGCTGCTTAGAAACACATTGTATATAAAATTTAATTATTTGCCTAGTTGACATTTTCTTTGATTTATTTAAATACTCTTGGAAGTGAAGAGCCATGCATTGAGTGGAAGCAGGATGGTGGACCTCCCAAACCTAGCAAGGGAGAAAGGAAGAAAAATTACTTAGCTGGGAGAGAACTCACAAACATCTGGCTGCATGAAGAAAATATTGCTTTTCATGAGTTGAGGCTTCTGCTATAATATTTAATCAAAGTTCAAGGGATTGTATGCATTTAGGAGTGCAACATCAGGGCCAGCAGGAGAGGAAGCTAAAGTATCGTGTGCTGCATCACCAAGGGCTGAGCTCCTTGTCATATGATGAGCAAGAGCCTTCAGCACTTCACAGCACCCCATTGCTGTTGTTCCTCTGCATTCTATCACTTCTCTAACTTGAGTGTAATTGCTTTGAAAGCAGCTGTTTGACCCAAGAAGGCTGCTGTGTCTCTGCATTAGTGATCAGAGCAGCTGTGGCTTGGAAAATGCAGGTACAGCCATCAAACAAACACACCTTTCAGTGTACCAATTAATTCTTGTGCTGTCAGCCTCACAAAGGGATTTAGTGATGGAGTGTTCTGATCAGGCTGAAGAACTTCTGCTTGAGTCTATTCCTTCCTTTTTTCCTATTGAAGACCATGAATGACCAACAAAGTAGTTTTGAAAAATATAGCCCTAAAAAACAAAAAAAAAGCACAAAAACAAACACCACCAGGAAAAATAAAAAGAGTTGTCTGCTAGCGTGAGGAAAAAAGAGGAATCAGCCTGGAGGGTTTGTCTTTTCCTAGTATGTGCAAGAGGAATTTCCTTCTCCTCTTCCAACCACAGGGCTCTGTTTTGGATCTCTTACTTTGGATCTAAAGTGCCTATTGGGATGAGTGAGTCCAGCAAGTTTTGCAAGCTGTCAGTCAACTAAGAATGCATTGTGCACACCCAGCTCTTCTGCAAAAGACTTTGATGTGGAATTGTCTGCATTAGTTAACAGTGCTGTGCAGGACTCTCACCAGGGGAGATGCACTGGCCCCTGGGATGGAGATTCCAGTGCTCCAAGGCTTCACACACTGGAGCTGGGGGTCGATCTCCAGATGCCAAAGGGGAGTACAGAGGTGGCAACTGTCATTTCTGAGTCCCCACCACACAGGGTGTTGCTATCCCAATGCTACTTGTGCAGCCAGCAGCAGGGGAAGGGTGAAAATGGCAGTGATGTTAGCAAACAGATTCCAGTATGAGACTGAGTAAGGCACATCAAAGCCTTTTAAAAAAGCTTTTTGAGGGTGCAACCTCCATAGCAGACCAGGCACTGCTATAGTTGTGTTCACAAGGAATTGCTCTCAGTGTGGTTTTTGATCATCCATGAGACCACTTGCAGGAATATGTAATACCCAAAACAAAGTAGAACTTCTGAACGTGGTGCTGTTGGATTTCATGGCAGCATGGGCAAAAGGCAATGTATAGCTGGGAAAACACTGGTATTCTACAAGAAAAATGAAGGAGCAGTGCTCTCAAATTACTATTTTGCTCCTAGAGACTCATCTACATACCAGGCAGAACATGTGGTTAGAGGAACCACATCCATTTTCTTCCAATACAGAGCTCTCTGTACCACTATGGTTGGTTTTCATATTCTTTTAAAAATGATTTTTTTTTTTCTTTAAGTGATCTTTCCATGGGTTACCCTCATCCTTTTTAAACAACAATAACCTTGTCAAAGTATACTTAAACCAAAGCTGATCTCCTGTTTGGTTCTACTGTAGGCATTGTGGGTGCCATTAAAAATGTGTATTGCTGAAAAGACTGATTTACTGACAATAATAACACAGTAAAGCACACATTCCCTTCACAAATGTATTGTATATCGATTTTATTTTTTTTTAACTAACAACCTTGACAAGTGCCCACACTATTTTTTTCTTTCCTTAATGTGGTCTTTATATTTTCAGCTTGAGTATTAGCATAAATTTTATGGGATTTTCTGGGCATATTTGTGTCTGTATCTAAGATATATGATATCAACTGGCAGTGATGGTTGAACTAATCAAATAGTACTGACAAGTTAAAGCAAATTTTTAGGACTGTGAGATTTTGAGCATCTTCCCAGATACAGTATCTCCTGACTAAAAGCAGTGCTTGACTGTCAAGTTTAAATACCAGATTTGGGACTTAATCTTTATGTAAGCAAAACACCCCAATAAGAAATATGTCTGAGTACAGCCAAAAAGTCAAGTCCTCCCCTTAAACTGAGCCTGAAATGCTTCTGTGTGTTTGTGCCCCTATCACCATGGTATATGAGCAATTCCAACCAGTGGGAACCAAATGAGAGTCTTACACTGAATGGACTTCTATCTTCCCCATCCCCCCCCCCCCCCTTTTTTTTTTTTTTTTTTTACTTGGCATTTGTTCCTTCTAGCAAACATTTTTAAAAACTCTCTGATTGCTAGAGGGAAAATTGACACCCTTTGCTTTCACGATGATACATTCCTAACACGTTTCCTTGAGGAGCTGGAAATGGTGCAAAAATCTGGTAAGATAAGTCTCTATAAAGCCTTAGAAGTCAAGCATTCCACTTTAGACATTTAAGACAAATGCATGGCAAAAACAAGTTGGGTTTTTTTGTTGGTTTTGGTGTTGGGTTTTTTTTTTTTAAGGTTTCTACTTAAAGTTCTGTGCCAAAGCTACAGTACATATACATTTTCTAAATGTGTTTTAAGCAATAAGTTGTACAACATTTTTAGAACATGTGTTAAGCTATTTCTCTAAGAATGAAGCTCTTAACAAAACATAAGCACTCTGCATGAGATCTTAGCAGCAAAGTGCTTAAAAGATAAAGTAAGAATTGGTACCATGGGAAGAACACCAGCTGTAGAGCACACAGGTCCATTATGAGAAGTATGGTAGTGGGTAGGGAGAAAATGATTTAATCAGGAGTAAAACCAATTTTATTATAAGGGCACGCAGGGGGTGTGGCACCATAGTGAGAGGGACATTTCAAAATATCTGACAGATTTCAACAATGTGAAAACCCACCCTGTTCTTTAAAGTGACAGTAAACCCCATCAGGTCTCTCTTTTTGATGCTATTGTTAACAGTTGACTGTTTAAAGCTGGCCTGCTAAGATGCTGTCGATCTAGTTCAATAGTGTGTGGCAAAATAAAAGGCTAATTGTTGAAATACGATCAATCAAATATGATCTCAGAGTCTAAAGAAGATCCCCTCTGGTAACTCATTTGAGATCAAATCATTACTTTTATGATTGAGGTAATTCAATGGGAAAAAAAAAAAAAAAAAAAAAAGGGGGAAAAAAAAGGGCTTGAAACCAAAGAAGCAAGCAGGACAACTAAATGAAATGCACAAGTCTGTCTTTGTTCCAGCTTTGTCTCACATTACTCCAAGTTAAGGAATTGGGTCCATTCCTTTATTTGTATACATTTCCTAAATCCAGAAATTTAGAAAGCATTTAATAACATTTATTAAATAAAAGTTGAAAGACTACTCCATTTTGAATAAGATTTTCTGTCCAAAAGTAAACTCTACAGTGAGAAAACTATTCCATTAAAGTACCAGGGATCTGGAGTTGTGGGTGTCCATGTGTCTCCAATAATTTTACCATTTTGTTTAACAACAGTTCAATAAAGAGGCTGCTCTTGAAACCAGCTGAATTGCTGAACATGAAATTTCAGTGACATTTAGTAAAACATTTTGGGATTATGTTGCTTCAAATTAAATTTGTTCAGTAGTTTTCATGGTTGGCCCCCGATTTGCATTCAGACTGAAATCTTCTAAAATAGACAATCATAACACATGTGGAAAAAAGCAAGCTCTCTTTTTGGAGTAACAGAACTTGCAGCAAGTGTGTGTCATTTTAATTTGGACTAATAAGGATTTGCACTTTCCTGGAGTTTTTTTTATGGATTATGATCTCACTATTTATTATGTTCTAACAGTACCACACTACTGGAATTGAAAAGAAAGAAAAAAAAAAAGTCAAAGAAAAACAGAATAATCACCCAATCTTTATTTTTATTAGAAACTGTATTTTAGCATTTAGATTCTTTTATATTTAAATTCCTTAGCTCAGTCAAGCTTCAAACGAAAACATTTTTTTTTGTTTGTTTGCAAAACAGTTTTGTAAGCACTTGTGGTTTGTCTTTAGTGTGTTATCATTTTTGACAGCTTTGCATAGCCTAGGTAGGCCAACAGGGGTCTGTCTAATATTGTTGCTGGGCAAATCTTCCTCCCAGAGATGAAAACCAAACAAAATATTTTTGAAGCAGTAAGAAGGAATTAATATCCTTTCTCTCACAGTGCTCTATTCCTTGCTGACATTACATTCAGGCAAAAAAAAGGAGAAAAGCGTTACCCATTATTCCCTTGTACATAGCAAGGCTAACACATGTAAAGCAATAACTCATTTTCTATTGCCATGTTTAGCATATGTCTCCTGTTGGCTCAGCAAGGCCTTTAGGCCGGTCCCTTGAGCCGGCCATCGTTGGCAACTCTTAGCCCCTCGGCCTCAAAACCAAATAGCTTTGAATCATGTTGAGCTGTGATGCTAATTTTCATACTGATGCATTATGGGAATAAATGTATCTGACATACTGTGTCAATGGTACTGTCTCTTTGTGTCTCTTGTTTTTTTGTTAGCTGCATTCCTACAGATGGTATTCCATTGAAAATGTTCTCTTCCTACAGAAAAAAAAAAAAAAAGGAAAAAAAAAAAACCAAACATGCACAGCACCAAACCTCTAGGTGCAGAAGGCTGTTAACGGTTGCTGATGATAGTAGGCAAACATTAACATAATAATTAGTGTCTTGTAATTGTTTCATTAAAACCAGTTGTTCCATTTCTCCTCGTGTTTTCCCAGAAGAGAAGCTGAATTTGGACGACAGCCAGTGGGAGGACATCCACGTTGTCACCGGAGCACTCAAGATGTTTTTCAGAGAGCTGCCTGAGCCGCTGTTCCCATACTGCTTCTTTGAACAGTTTGTGGAGGCGATAAGTAAGTACATCAGATACAGTAAGAGCTGGTGAAATAGCCTGGGATAGAAAAATAATCATAAACTTAAAAATAGAAGAGCAGAGGCATCTCTAAACTGACTTACCTGCCATTATCCATGATCCTGTCTTTTTATTGTTTTTCACTGCCTTTTTATCTCCCACAGCGTTTAGTTATTTAGCTGGAGAGAAAAAAAAAAAAAAAAAAAGCAAACAAATTATTCATCTATAAATTTTGTATATGCGATTTTACTGTAGTGCCTAAAACGGTTTAGGGAAGGAATTAAAATGTGTATGTATTCAAAATACGCTAGGCTGATAATCCATATATCCCCAAACACAAGAGAGAGACTAATAATTGTGAATCATGTTAGAAGGGGCTGTCTTTATGTTAATCAGAATGAAATGAGTGTGTTTTGTTCCACAAGGTTGCAGACTCTTGCCTTGCAGTGATCACAGAAAGAATGCAGAAACATTAATGTTCTCATTTTCATATCAACCTTTGCTTTGTTTCTTTTTTTAATCTTTTTTTTTTTTTTTAAAGTTGGCAGGCATCAAAAGTATTTTCAAAGTCCAAGGCATTTATTCTGTTACATGTCTCTGTGGTTTGTGTGCTGCAAAAGCTCTCTGTGTTTCATACAAGCAGGTGCATTTTGTAAAACTGTATCAGCTTGGAAAAACTTGACTAAAAACCACAGTGATTTGAAGGTTTACTCCCATTGCAAAGGGGTGGGGGGGGGGGGGGGGGGGGGGGGGGGGGGGGGGGC
>JAOEGS010000587.1:18739-28838 GCA_025447755.1 Corythornis vintsioides | reverse complement strand
CAAGAAGATCTCAGGGGTGAGGCGGGAGTGAACTGCGAACGGACGCGTGACCTCCTACCGCCTTTCCCGGAGGGAGGGAGGAGGGGGCGGGGGGCGGCTGGGGGAGGGGGGGGGGGGGGCTGGGGGAGGGGGGAGGGGGGGGGGGGGGAGTCGGGGGGGTGGTGCGAGTGGGAAGGTGTGGGTGGGGGGGAGGAGTGTGGTGGGAGAGGGATAGCTTAAAGGGGAAAAAGCCTCGGAGGAGATTAATTAAAGATCCAATAGAGAAAATTCTCTAAGAAAAATAACCCAAACAAAGCCAAAGTGCTGGGAGATCTGTTTTCTGAACGAGGGGCATGCACATTTGCCAATCTGTAAATGAGAGCTGGGTGTGCACATGCGCAGCTGTCAGAGCATATGAAACCCTTAATGTATGGCTCACTTTGATTTTATATTCATAACAGTCTTTAGTTCAACTAAAGCTTTGCAAGACCCGGCATCAGCTATAATGAGGTTAAATACATCTCAGAAGATCCTTCCCTTCTCTGTTATTTAGAGATGCAGTGCAGATAAATGCTCCATGTAAAGAAATTGCATTACCTGGAAGTTTGCTCTTGGCAGCTCACTTGCTTCTCCTTTCAAAGAGAACTACATGGAGAACATAATCTCTTGATTTTAAGCTCCTCTTATGCAGTCTCTACATAGAGGGGAAAGCAATACAGAATTTTTTACCATTCACCTTCAGTTTCTGTGTTGCTTTGGGATAAGATGCTCTTTGAAACGCTAGCACTTGAACATGCCCTTCAGGTTGTTCTCCATCCATGTCCTCTTGGAAAGGAGGAGATGTGGTGCTCTAAGTGAATGAAGTCAGTTCATGGGGCACAGTCTGGAGTGCCATTCACATCTTACCCACCTCGTTCTGCTGTGTTTAGTGTCTGTCCTCTCTCATTATCCCCTTCTCTTGCTTCATCATACTGGTCTTCTGAGGCTAAATATTCCTCCCCCTTATTGCTACTTTCCATTAGTCTTTGGCATGTGCTTTGGCTAAGCAAACACCTTTGCATTCTGAAGAACTTTACCAGGATACTTTGTATGCCTTTTGCTCTCATCTTCTCTGCTAGTGACCAAGTCAGTGTGATTTGAAATCTTTTGGTGGCCTGGTGGGGATGTTTTTGATGGTAAAAATAACAGGTAACTGATATTAGACTTGTGAATTCAGAATTTGAAAGCATGTCAGGAAGAGAGTGTCTACTAAAGCATTAATATTCATGAGTGGGAAATTAATGTCCCTTTCTGCTATTTGAACTATTATTAATTCTTATTATGATTTTGAGAGCCATTATACACATTGATAGACTAATGAACAGTCATTTATAGAGGGATTTTAAGACAGTTTGTTCCTAAGAAGAAAATGCTAGCACTCCAAGACATGCTTTGCACTATTTCAAACCCCTAATTCTTCTTGCTTGTTTTACTGCACATCAGGGTGATTTCTACCTAATCCAACTGTCTGAAGTAATCTACGATTTCCAATCAATCTTCTCTTTATTTGGCCTTTACTGCCAGAGTATCTACAAATCTGTATTCTTAGCAATTCTACTCAAAAAACATCTATAAACAACAATTAGGTGTTTTCAGTGGTTTTGGAGCTCTTCTGTATGTTAATAGTCCCGAGGCAAAGTGAAAAATCTCTTTTCTTCAATACCATTTCCATTGTAGTTGATTCTTTGGCTACTTTTGGGGTCATTACTCTGCGTGGTCCATACTGAGCTGCTAGAAAATGTTGGTTGTTTCTCAGGTTGTTGTGTAAAAGAGGGTGTTGTATCCCTGTCTCTACTGTCCATTCTTCAGAAATGGGAATTATTAGCACGTAGAGCTTGGGTGTGCAGTACAGTTGGAAGGAGAGCTTAATAATGCCAGAAATAAACCAACCTGATGACAACTAGGAAAAAGGTAATTAGGACACATTCCCACACTGTCATGGTGATTATCTCCTTGGTCCAGCACTAATCACCCCTTAGTCAGAGCCATCCATTTGGTAAGTAAGATGAAGTGGTCCCAAAAACCTATCTGTAGTAGGCAGTAACGAGTTGCCTATATTTCTTGGGGATTTAGTTATTTAACTAGGTTTCAGCAGGAATGAGTAGCCCAAGATCTGCCACAGACTCCTTATGCTGATGCTGTTTTAAAGATTCTGTGAAAAATCCATAGCAAGCTTAATATTACTTCTCCTGGATGATGCTGTTTTCATTAACATCTCCATTATGTGCATGGGAATAAAATTTTACAGTCCTGTGTATCAGGCAAAGTGCTTGCTCTCCACCTTCAATTTCCCCTATAAATAACTTTAGATATGGCCGTAATATTAGAACAATTTAGATATGACCAGAATATTAGAAGATAATTCAGGGCATTATAGAATCTCAGGATTCTGCTTGCCAGGCTGAAGCTGGATAATTACTGTCCATATAGCTTATATCAGAGAATTTATAAATGATAAAGGGAAGGCCACAAGACCTCTGACCTAATACTAATTTTTTTTCTTAGGATTTGGAAAGCGGGGTGGTTTGTTTTGTTTTTTTTTTTTCCCAAGGACTTTGTCTAGTATATTACTGTCAAGTCATTTTGTGGTATTTTGGATGAAATATGCACTTCTACAGTGTGCCCAAATGCTGCTATGAAGTCAGGTTCAGCCACACTTAAATTACTTAGCACCGCAAATAGTTCTATTGATTTTCTGGAAGATCAACAGACGTGGTTCAACAGATTGTCTGCAAGTAAAATTGTGCTTCATGTGAGTAAGGTGGTGGAAGTGCCAATAACTGAAACACTTAATCACCTTATTTACAGATTTCAACCCTCATGGCCATACAAACTTATGCCAGGACTTCAGCCACTGAAGCAAAAACAATCTACCCCCAAAATCTGTTAAGAAATATTAGCAGGTAAATGTGTTAGTTGATTATAAATCTTTATCTTAATTGAAAAGGTCTCAGGCAGAAGGCATGGAGAAGAAAAAAAAAGGATTTTGTCTACTATACCCTTCTGTGCAATGATGGCTGATATCCACAGCATAGGAAATGCTCAAATACCAGCTACTCCTTCCAGATCTTTTCAGCTGGAGGAAGCTGTATAGTCCATGCATCTGTATAGACAGTGCATCTTTACAGTCCATGCATCTGTATAGACAGTGCATCTGTCCAACCACAATTACAAAAAAAACCCCATTGATATTCCACAAAGGAAAATTCCACCCAGTTCCCAAAGCTGCAACATCTGTCTCTGGTTTGGAAGGCTTCAGTTCAGGTCTTTGATTTTTCTCTGCAACAGGTTGGAAAGATTACTACATTAGAAAGGTTTGGGTTTTTTCAGTGAGGTCTAGTGATCACGCCTTCATTTCAGTTCCTTATCTCTAATAATAATTTAATAGGTGTCACATAAGTACTGTAGATAAATAGGTAATTTATTGTCAAAAATGCACACAGAGAGACAGATGTGTGTGTGTGTGTGTGTATATATATATATACACTCTAAATGGAAATCCTTTTGTCAGAGTTTTGTCAGATTCTTCCACAGACAGTTTTCTAAATGAAGGTATCTGTTACTGACATGGGTTTCCAACTTAAGGCAGATGAACACAGGAATGACATTAATTTTAAAAATTGCAAAATGTGACTCACAGACTTCCAAGTGTAGTCCACAGCCTAATGTATCTAAGGTTTCAGTGTGAGGAACAGAAAATGTGGGATCCACAGCAGCCACCAAGTCCCTGGAGAAGAGACAGTGTTTAAAGGGCACCAGATCTAGTTAGCACATGTGGCCCAGGTCCTGGCAGTCCCCTCAGGATCAAGCCTTCCCAGACACTTAGGCAATTCCCTATTTATGGAGCTCAAGTTTTTCAGCTCTGGCAGAAAAGGAGCATTTCTCTGCATGGGACAAAGTAGATCCACAGGCACCTAAGGTCCTTCCAAGGCTACAATCACAGCATCTAATTGGGTTATGCACATTCAGGGATAGATGGCAGCTGAATAAGTTTTTCAGAATTATAATGGTGAATTTAAGTGTCTAGAAATTACCTAAGGTCCACATTAGATACTCATATTTATGGGTTTTTTTTCTACATCTGGATTTCTTTAGGTTTTAATTTAAAAAAAAAAAAACCAAAACCCTATTTATCTGATAGACCATTAAAACTTTTTTTTCAACTGATTTCACACATATCCTTTCAGTGTATCAATCAGGGTCTTCTGGTGCATGCTAAGCAGAACTCACAGTGTCGCTCCTATCAATCCTATAATGTTGTGTGTTACCCTACTATAAGGAAACTGGTTATTTTGCATCTTGCACATGATAGAGTTTTATAACTTTTTTGGCTATTAAAAGAAGCTGGACATAAGACTTATTACAGTTTTGCTGGTACAAGATATTGGTCTTTACTGGTCTTGTCTGACAAAATCTGCAATGATAACATAGAGAAGCAATAAACCCTTTCATGAGAATGGTAGACTTTATAAACCCACAAAAGATAGCAGTGCTATCAGTAGTTGTCAGTCCTCTCCCTGTTGGTCAGTTATCTTCATCTTCAGGATGGTTGGCTTCAGTAAAAAGATTTTCTCTGAGCTTGGGCTCCTAGTCCTGCTTCAGAAAAGTCCCCCCAAGAACCCACTGCCTGAGGGGCTCGAGACAATATGTTGCAGAAACTCACATCTGTCTGGGCAATGATCACACTTCGGTCTTCATCAGGCCATAGCAAATTTTGCACTGAATAATGCAACTTCTGAGGGGTTTGCATGGAAGCTGTCTGCACCAAAATGAGGCAAAAAACTGTGTCAGGAGGCACTAAACAAATCTAGTCATCAATACATAATCATGATCAAAGAACAGAGCTACATTGGATGAAAGCAGAGTGTAGCAAGGACCTGCTCTGAACTACTATGCAGTGTTATGAAAATAGTAGCTGGGAAACAGAAAGGAAGTAAATACATTCATTTATTCTGACAGTCATAACATCCTTGTATCATCTTGGTGGAAAGTTACAAAAGATGTCTAAAGAGATTTTCAAAAGGCATCTAAAGAAACCTCACTTGAGGCTTACAAAGAACAAGGCTCAAGGCCAACTCGTCTTGGAAAGACAAGTCAGCATATTGCACTGTAAGAAATCCATGACAGTCTCTTAACATCATCACGTAATAGGTTCCTGAAAAACCAAATCTTATCAGTCTCTGGCATTATGCAAATTTCTGTCATAATCTCAATCTGTGGGCTTCGAGTCCTAATCAAACTGCCTTCAGATTCACAGTTGGCGAGCCTCCTATTGAAATCGTTTTCCTATCCTCCTTTTACTTGTCCAAGGAAGTTTTGGGGCTTGGCATGGCATCAGAAAGCCTCAATTTCATGTGAGCATGGTGATTTATAAACAAATTCAAGGTCAAAATGATATAGCTCACATAATAAATCATAATTAATACATTTTGGACAAATTTAAGGATCAGAAGGCAGTAGAAATCCAGAAAATAAACATGAACAGAACAACAACAACAACAAAAGTGTATGAACAGGTATTCAAAAGTTGAGGTGCAACTCTTGAAAAGATTTCTTGGAAAAAAAAGGAACGATTTTGTGGGTAGCATATTCTCAGGGTTATCCATCCATGTAAATATATGAATACACATATGGTATATCTGTAGACGTAGGTATTCTCCTGAGCACAATAACACTAGCAATAATAATAACAGCTCATTCAGATAGCAGTGCTATGTATTTTCAGTGGAGATTGAGTACATTTTGGAAAGCTTTTTGAAACCTTATATGGAAAATTGTGTAAAATCCTGATTCAAGAATGATTGATATTGGCCTAGAGAGAAAAACCCCTCACATTGTAGATGAGATGCTAAAATGATATAGGGCTCCGAGAGGCTAGAAGAGAAGGCTTCTATCTATGGGTGTTAAAATAAAATTTAAGAACAAGTGTCTGTTATCATCCTGAAACCAAGAAATAAAAAAATAAGTGAAAAAGTGCAATTTAAACTAAAGAACTATATTCCACCGGAAAGGTGTATAACCTGGGTGTATATCTAAACTTTACCATTCCTAACCATTCTAGCAGTCTCTGCTCAAATTTGAGCCAGTAAGAAAGTATTTCTCTGCTGAAGATGTAAATGGAGGCTGTCATGTTTGAAATAGCAGAAAACTGGTAACTAAAGAGGTTCATTCCAGGCTTTTTGTTCCCAGGAGGTGTCAAGGAACAATATGCCCTGGTAACCTCCTAGTTCTCTTTCAGTGACCTTCCCTTCACAGTTGCAAACTGTTTCTGCTCAACAGCATTTTTAAATAGATCTTTCCAGGTCTGGAAGCAAGTGTTATAGGGGAAAAAAAATAAAATAAAATAAATTGGAGGGCATGTCTGTGAATAGATTTTTTTTCTTTTGAGGTGGAAAATAGCCCAACATGGTCAGAAATAAAGGGTATTGGAAAGAAAATTAGTGGGTAAAAACTTGAAACTTTTTTTTTTTTTTTTGGTCGTAGAAAGTTTTAATTAAGTTGTTGGAAGGAAAATGAAAATAAAATCTATCCATGAAGTTTTAGCTCCTCTGTGAAGGAAACCCAGGTAACACTCATTCATAGGGAGCCTGATTCTAGTTTGAATTTTTATTTTTAAACATGAGCATCTGCTTTTAAAATGAGAGATGTGCTAATTACTAATCCTTTTCTTCTGTTAGCACACGATTCTGTTGGGCTACAAAGAGCACTTCGTAAGATTCTTATGTGTGCACTGAAATAATATTTTAACTAGTGAATAATTTACCTTTTGAGGAAAAGAGGAGAATGAGGAACCTCAATGAAAGGGTTACACCAGTGATGAAAATTGCCTTAATAGTAAATGAACAGAAAAGGACCATAAGATAAATATGGTGGAAAATTTACATTTCTCATCAAAGGAAAAGAAAAACTTTTAAAATAATTTGTACTTGGATTTTACTGTCGTGCCAAAGTTTGCACAGGAGGGACATATTCTACTTTGGCTTAGCCTTTTCTGTTATTATAGTTATAATTTTTTTAGCATAGTGGAAATTTTATTGCGGATGCCTGGCCTGTCTCTTAACTCATGCTAATTATATTCATAATTAAATGTTAAACAAGAATTGACTAGGCCAACTGGCTTGCACAGGTGTTTGTGATATGAATGGTTTAATGCTTACACGATAAATTATTGGCTACAGATCTGCAGTAATTTGCTCAGTGAGAACCCGTTTTCTAGAACTTTGCTGTACAAGGTATGTCCAGCACAGTGCTTTGAAGCCAGGACTTGCAAATAGCACTAACTAGACAGCACGATGCCAAAAGTGGGACTCTGTCCTCGATTGCACAAGCACTAACAAGGCTAAAAGTGTTTCTTCTGGGCTCTTACCTGTCATAGAACAGAGGTGCTCAGAACATTAACATTTATGAGGAGCTGGAGGAGTCATTGGATGCTTGGTGGAAATGTCATTTCAGAAGCAGCGTGCCTCACTTCAGTTTGCAAAGAAGTGATTTCTGTTTGTAGCTGATTAATCTCTGAGGCTCCAGTAACTCTCTGTTAGCTTTACACCGACTGCTGGTTGACAGAGTGTAGAATTAAAAACTTGCAAATGGGAAAAAAAAAAAAGAAAAGATGACATGGGTTTCAGTTTTCCCCTTCTTCTACTTACTTTTTGGGCATGGAAAATAGTGTATCTGTGTACTTTAAATTTAATTTGTGGCTGAGAGAATCTTCTTGTAAGGGAAAGAAAGGGTAGAAGCAAGAAGCAAGCCAACTTGAGAATTCCTATGTGGGTTGGCATAAGAGAAAGTCATAGAGAAAATCGAACAGGAAAGGATGGTGAAAGAGAAGACTAAAAGAAACTGAGAAATCCAAGAAGCAACACTGGGAAGAAAAGAAGTGGGGAAAAAGAGAGAGAAGGAACCCTTTGGGGATGGTGACAAGATCTCTGTAACCTGGAGTGTTTGCAGGAGGCAGGAGGAGAGGAACTTCTCGTGAAGGTTATCTGAAGTTCTTGACAAAGTGAGAATTGACACTCTGGGTTTGAGGGGAAAAAAGGTTCACCAGGCTTGTGAATTAAGCTTGCACTTGGGGAAAGTTATAACAGGAGGAGAAGCAGCCTATAATGCCCCAGTTACACTATTTCAGAGGTGCAAAAATGGAGGAGATGAGAGGGGGGGAAAGTGGGAAAAGACCAGGAAGGGAGGGAAAAGGAAAACCTTCAAGAAGAAGAGAAGGGGATGCTGAAAGACACCACCTGCAGTGCTGTGCTGTCTTCCTCTCTCCATACACCTTTTTGCTATCTACAAGTTGCTACCTTCCCCAAGTAAGAGTAAAACCACACATCTCTCTGTGGAATCACATGGGTTCTGAACCAGCACAGAATAGCACCATTTCTTGGTGAAAAAAACATGACAACCAAGTTGTTCTCCACCACATTGTGCAACTTTGTAGGTCCTCAAGATCTGGCAAGTAAAACCAGATGTAAAATAGACCTTAATATGGACCATTGCCATGGAGCTTTATAAAATAATCTTTTATAGTGATGGAAAGGGCACATAGCACCATGGCATCAGGGAAGACCCTTTGTAGCTTCAGTAAAGACTCCTGATGCATTAAATGAGCTAGTAGAAAATGCACAACTTCAGCCTTCACACTTAGGACTATGAGAAACCTATGAGAGTCTGGTACAAATAAAGTAATACAGACCCTGTTTATCTGTACCTTTACCACTCAAGAGAAAAAAGAGAGTTAGTTCTGCTCTGGCAAGGGGTTTGGACTAGAAGATCTTCTAGGTTCCTTCCAACCCCTAACATTCTATGATTCTGTATGAGTTAGTTTTTGGGTTCTTTTTTTTTCCTTTCTTTCTTTTTCTCCACTTTTTTTTTTTTTTTTTTTTTTTTCCTGGAAAAGTTATAGAAATGGCCTGAAACTGGCATGGAGAAAGAAACAAGACATTTAAAGTTATAAAAATTCCACAGAGTAGGCAGGCACAGTATCAAGTCATGAGTGAAAAAAAAAATAATTCCTCAGAGTTTACCATAATAATACACACATGGGATTTGAAAAGTAAAATGCTGCATTGCTAAAGGGCATGATAAGTACAGTAAGATGACTAGAATACTAACAATAGCTCTATCTATAGCATATTCTTCATCAGAATTTAACAGAATACTACTGCACTTGTTCACATAAGTTCAGAGAAAAGTCAAGTCAGAGGTTCAAATCAGGCACAGACTTGCCAGGGTGGAAGTCTGAGGTCCTCTTCCCTGAAAACATTGCTTCATGGAATCACCTGACACAAGCCTGACTTCCCAACATCACCAGTCTGAGCAGATCTGGGTCTGCCATGGGAAGTGTCTTTGCAAATTGAAATACTTTGGGAAGTAATGATGTCTGAATGTGAGGGTAGGTTTGTGTGCTGACCAAGTCTGGGCCAGAGTTCAGAGTTAATAGGATTTATAATGTCTCTCGAGGGACACAAATTGTGAAAAAGTAGTGCTGGAAAAGTGGGTAATGTGGCTGTGGAAAAGCATCTTTAGCAGCTGCCCTGTGCCAGCTGTACCAGATAACAGCTAGAAAGTAAAGTAAGAGAGAGTGTGGGAATGGAAGCAATGAGTAGTGCTGCACATCCCCCTCCTAAATGGGTGTTGGGGAGTGTGCAGCCCCAAGGCACCCTATTGCACAAGAAACTCATTCAGCAAAACTTTTACTGGGAGGGATGTTTCCTTGGATGCAGAAGTGGTTCTGCCATCCACTGCCTTCTGCTTGTAGTGCAGATAGCAAAATGGAAATGCCCAGAAATTTAAAGGAAAATGCACTTTCTCTTGCTTCTCGGAGAGTCAAACTGCTCCCTTTGACTCTCTTCTATATAAAATTCATTAGCCTGTTAACCTGTTGGACTATTGTTACATTTTGGCCGAGGCACTAATGCTTTAATTGCCTGGGAAGGTAGTATATCACACAGATATCTCACAAAGATCAGGAACACAATCTAATTCACCAACAGCTCATGGTCTGACTCATTCGCTGTTAAACACTTTTGAGTGATAGTGTTGTACTAGGGGGGGAAAAAAAAATAAAAAAATAAATAAAAAAATAAAT
>JAOEGS010000587.1:2500-15295 GCA_025447755.1 Corythornis vintsioides | reverse complement strand
GAAGAAGCATTCAACATGTAGAACTCTTTTGGTTCAAGGCAGTCTGTAACTGTAGAGTAGTCTTATTGGTATGTTCTTGTCTTTTGTTTAAGGAGGAGATTTTGATGAAGCTGTATTAGTTACTGCACATAATCAATTGTTTCTCATCTAGGAACATATTTTTCATTAGACAGGAGGTGGAGGCCACACAAAAAATATTGCTGAGCAGATGAACAAAGTATAAACCTACCTCATCACATAGATAACATCTAAAAATGCATCAAGTTTATTTATGACAAACAAAAAATATGACTAGGCTCCAAGAAATGACAAAGATAAGCAGACATAAAAGACATTTTTATTCTAAGTGTAAACTATCATTAAATGTATTTAGATTTACACCCTATAATTATTATGATTGTAGCAATTAATCAATCAACTGATTAACGTGTAGGGTCAGTAGGACACCATGATCTTATCTTGAAACTTGAATTAATTAATTATTCCTTACTCTACATTATTATTTTCTACTGGTGTATGTTTTCTGAAAGTGTCCCTATTGACAAAATAAATCTTTTTTTTTTTTTTTTGCTATGATATATTGAGTCAAGCATGAGAAGTTACTAATGCACATTTACTCATTTGTCATCAGAATTTCAAATTAATTAAAAGATTTTTAAAGCATTGCATAATTTTTAACTACTTGTTATAGTCTAATTAGCCAGGTTCAATTAAATTGTTTTCAATGTAGCAACTTAAGAGCTCTCATCTCTTCAAGTGGAGTCAAATTCAGCGGGTGTATATTGTCGCAATGATATAATTCTGTGTTCATTATGCCACAAGCTAGTGAAATCTTTGTGAGTAGTGTAGTTGTTTACTATCTTGTGGTAGTGTGAGGTTTTTTTCCAGTTCCACTGGCAATCCTGCTGTCAGGAGGCCTTCCTGAAATTCAGCTACAACTGTAATTTGCTTTATTCAAAGGTATTAACTTCCAATATCCTCCTCATAGTGCTGAATGTTTCCTTTCTCTCTGGATTTGGACTGAAGTCACTAACAAAAGTCTTGATGGATCCAAAGGAGACACCGTCTTATCCTTTAATGTATTTGTTTCCTTCAGGTGTCAGTGGTTCATTGTCACTCCTCTGCTACCTTCAGTCATGGTTTAGCCAAGCTCCTTTATATCCCACCACATACCTCATTGTTTCTAACACGGTATTCAAGTTTGGGGTATTTGTACTTAGTCTCAGGTTTTTGGGTTGTGTGAATATCCTGACTGTTTTCAGTGTCTTTCTTAGAATAATGGGCTCCAAAACTGGACAGAACCCATTGGTCAAGGAGAGGTCACCCTGCTTCCTTTCCCACCATGAACAGAGATGCCACTGTAAACATTCGTGCCAGATATTACTGCCCTGCACACTCTATTGCACCATCACTTTGTCTGATTTCCTCCTCTTTATCAGTCCCGTGTTTGTTTGACATTCCTGGTTCTTAAGAACTTGGGTTGGGGATTTTATTTTCTTTTTCTATCTTGTATTTTCTTATCTTTTTCTTTTATTCCATAGTTGCTAGTTTAAAGCAAGCCTAGTAAGCCCTGATGGTGTTGAAGAAAAGCATAAGTGCTCTGTCAGATAGCACCTAATTCAATGGTTTGTCCCAAAAAACATTCATATGGTCTGTGCCTGTAAACCCACATTTCTGTTCCATTATCACCCACTGATCTGCACTTTGATGAATAAGAATATTCAAGACTTTATATGCATCTGTGCTGCCCTGTGGACCATGAAATGGCCAGCAAGGCTGTGGACACAGCGTGTGCAGAAACATATAGACCTTCCCTTGTCCTTTGTTATAACCATCAGTCCCATGCATGTCTTAGACACTCTAAACCATCTTTTCCTCTTTTTTTCCTTTTTTGTTCCTCATAATGCAGGGTTGAAACCCTCCTTGTTTCCCATATTGCCAGTTCCACCACAGCAGCCCAAAAGAACATCAAGTCTGTTTAGAAAAAGTACCATAGCCCTACAGAAACCCCACTTCTAGGCAAGAGAGGGTCGGGGATCTCTTTTTATACCTCCCAGGAATTAAGTGTAGCCTTTGAGAAAACCTTCCCAGAGTGCCTGTCTCACCTCTCCTGTCCTGCTTGGCCCTTCTTCATCCTCCTCTTCTCCCTCCTGCCAAGCCCCTTAGCAAACACACATAGTGCAGTTATCCATATGTGCTTTTTCCCTTTTTTTTTTTTTTTTTTTTTTTTTTAGTCTTTAACACCCTTCTGCAGTAAGGCCATGTCCAGATTGAGGCTGTTGGGCTCTACTGTTATCTATATAATCAAAATTAAAAGAGATGCTAAAAATCCAGCTGCTGACTCTCTCACTGAGCTCTCAGAGAAGTTCATATCCCAGTCTCTGTGTTGTGTTGTTTTGTTTTTTTTAATGCTAGTATAGGAGACAGCAGTAATAGTAGTAGGTTTGGGGGCCCTAAATAGAGAGGATAGGAGAAGCAGTTACCATCAAGCTTTTGCTTTGAAATGTAAACTTAGCAAAGACTTCCCTGATGAAGTATACATATGGAACTACAAAATGCCACTTTTTATCCATTTGTTTTCCTGACCATAACCACGTTTTCACACTGTCAGCATTTTCATTAGAAGCTCTTTTTGTCAGAGGTTTATAACGAGAATGTAAAGATTTGCTATGGGCTAAATCTCAATCCAAGAGCAAATGTTTATACCAATTCTGAAAACAATCAGCTTGTCCATTTGTAGTTATGCATGTGTTCATCATCTGTTACTGCTTGTCCAATGCTCTGCAACTTCTGGAAGGAAAAAGAGACATCTGGAGGAAAAAAAAAAAGCTATCCTGCAGATAGCATACTGTATGTTCTCCTGAGTTATTGAATAAGGTACTACACAAATGCAGGCTTTTCAGTTGATACAGATATTTTTTTGCTTCTTTTTTTTTGATCAAATATGCTGCAGAGAATATTTTTTAAGGATGGTTTAGACTGTTCTCCCTTTGTGCATTACTTATATGGAAGTTCTGTTAAAAATTCACTCGAAAATTATTCACCTAATGAACTGAGCCAGTTTTATGATGCCAGGCACGATGAGTTCTTTGAAAATGTTTTAGCTTATCTTCTGGACCTGAGGGTTAACAGGGTTTTCCTGTCTGTCACTTCCACTGTGTATCAGTCATTAAGCCCCATGGTGTTCTGGGGTTGAGTTAAATTTAAGGGATGATTTACAGTCTTTATCCTACTCTGGCTATGCTGGTTTGCACAAAAAGGTACAGACCTATAGCACATATAGTAACAAAGATAAATCTACAGACAAAATAAACAGTTAGGACCAGCCTCACAAAATTACTTTGTGTCTGTAAGTCTCACCTGTCCCCATCATGCCTCAATATAAATATAAATGAGATAAATAAGGATGAACTTTGGAAATACAGATAAGCCAGGTGCTAATCCTAAAATTTAACAGAGAAGGTGCGTGTAAAGAGTATCAGGAAGCTTTGCAATACTTACTATTTACATACAATACTTGGTATTATAAGTATTTATTTTATAATAGTATTAAAGTGATACTTAGAACCCAAGTCTTTTCATGGACTAGCTCATAGATTAACAGCACAATAAATGAGCTGTTTCAAGCTGGAAAGCAATGGGTGGATGGAGGTGTTGGTGCTACCATGTCACGTAGAAAAGGACATGACCACCTCAACCTAGGAGAGACAGAGTTTGGGAAGGAAGCCCAGAGAGAGAGGTTTACATCTCCAGCCAACTCTGGGAGGGCATTTTCCTCATGGTTTCTTTGCTGTTGGTGGCTCTGTGTGTATTTACAGTCTCGGGTCAGTTCAGGCTGCCGGCTGCACTTGTGCTGTAGCTGCTGAATCTCTCCCAGTGCATTGCCTAGGGTCTCTGAGCACCTCACTGCAGGCTGGGAGTCCCAAATTAAGAGCCTGTAACTCACACCACGCAGTAAATAGCACAAAACCTGGGTGGGTTGGCTTTTTTTTTTCCCTATTTTCTTTAGAAGCTCCATCTATCAAAAAAAAAAAACAAAAAACAAAAACACTTTAATATCCAAATATACACTAAAATATCCAAAGCTATGGCTTCCTCAGGCAGCCAGAGCCAGGCTGCGAGGGGCTGTTCCCAATGCTGCCGGTCGGTGCCGTTCTGTCCCCGCGGCCCCGACAGAGCCCAGCTGTGCCAGCAGCCAGTGCTGCCTGTGCCGGCCAACCCAGCTGGGGCTGCCGCGCTGCTGCCAGCACACGACGCCTCGAAGTTTACCCACTAAACCTCAGGAAAAAAAAAAGAAAAGAAAAATACTACTACTACTACAAAAAATTCATTATTTGTGGCCCTCATTATAGCTTCTCGGTAGACCACAGTAAAAATTAATCCTGTGCCTCCCCCATCCTAGATACAGGGATATCTCTGAGTGCAGCCAAGGCATTGGAGAGAAGCGTTTCTAAAGCAGTTTGAAAAGAAGTGTGTATAGACCAGCCTGTAAAGCCATCAGGGAATTTAGTTTTTTCCTTTGGCAAATAATTCATGAACAGTTATAACTCGTTGACAAATCATTGTGCAAACAATGAAGAGAGTTTTTCAGGCTGGTCATGAGCTCACATCTGGTATGAATGTTCTCAGAAATACTTCTCCAGGCTGGCATAAGCTGCCCCTTTTGTCTCTGGGAGGTTTCAAATGAGTACAAATGCTCACCTGAGTATTTGCAAACATGCAGGCACCTCAGCAGAGCTTCTTGGGGAAAATAATCATTAAAAAAAAAAAAAAAAGTAAAATCACTATATCTTTTTTTTTTGGGGACACACACACACACACTTTATGCATCCAGGAAGATTTAAGAACCTAACTCATTATGAGCTAATTAACTAAGCTTTACAAAGTCATAATGAGATTGCTCATCATGAGATGAGGAAACTGAGGCACGCAGATTGTCTTGTGAAAATCAGATACTAAAGCAGCAGTGACAGCAGCAGCACCTCCTCTCATTGCCAGTCCCCCACTCTACAAATATTTGTGCTCTACTTTCATCCTCTGCTTCACATCCACCTAGTAAGGGTTAAAGCCAGATTCAAACTCCTATATGAAATCTGTGCAAATATGTGTTCTGCATAAATCTGGGCCACTAAATTAATATACTTGTATATGTTTTCCCCATCTGCTATATTGCTGACACATCCAGCTTGTGGCCCAGGATGTTTTAGGGAAGAAAAGACCATCTTTGTGTTTAGTACAAGAGTTCAAGTGGACTTACAGACTTACTGGTATGCTCAGGCTACTCTGCTAAACATAGAAAGCAGACTGGGGTACTTGGGAACTTCAAAAATGCCAAACCTCTGGGTCTTGGTGATGGAAGGAGGAGTGGTGTTTTAGTTTAAGGGTTTTTTTTATATATGAGGAGTTAAGCTGCATGTTTAGTTAAGAAATGTTTCCCTTTGTAGTCTTTTATGCTTGTCAGCTATTATAATATATGTATGTGTATATATGACACTTATAAATTTTCCATAAAAAAGAATAAATTAGATACAGCTAAGAACATCTCAAAGCCATGTAGGAGTAATTTTAGGGACTGTGACCTGGGAGAGGCAGCTTTTTTTCTAGTTAGTGACCACTACTCCCTTACCCAGCTGAGTGCCTGTAATATATTTTCCAACATCAGGAGGTAAAGGAGGTGTTCACTTGAAGGCAACATGCTGGAGAAATAACATAGGAAAGCTTTGTCTAGAAGCTTGGAGAGCTAGCTCATGTATTTGGGGGGTTGTTTAGCCTGCCTGGTGTCTCTTCTACAGATGTAGAGTGTACTGGTTGGTTACATATCCTTGGGAGGACTGCTGGACTTGTTTTCTACTGCAGTTCATTCACCATACCAGATTATTTATTTATTTATATAATTGTTTGGCCTTAGATGCCAAATATACTGTGCAATTTTTAATTTCCTGCAATTCTTCTTCCCCAATAAAAAAACCCCAGCAGTATATTTGCCCTTTTTCTTATATGTACAGCTTTTATAACACTCTACTGGAAGTTTGTGCCTAATTAGACCTTGGATATTGTGGTGTGTCTATCTTATGAGTTGCTGGACAAAAAGCTGAGGTCTAGCTGAGCTGGCTCCAAGTCATGACTTCAGAAGAATCAGTGTGGCAGCTTTAAGTCACCAAAGGGCTCCTCTACACATGGTGTTTCTCCTGGGGCTTTAAGGTCATTTCTTACTTGTAGAGCTGTGTAGCTTTATTGTGACTTCTGGGAACAAGCAAAAGATCAGAAAAATCTATGCATGCATCCTATTTCTTGATCAGTTTGTGCACTGTGAGCTATGTAGTATGTTCCTTGTCATAAATAATCATAATGCATCTCCTTGCTTATAAAGTGTTGTTTGTTATATACCACTCTTTCCTTTGTAAATGTACTTGCTCTACTGGTAGTGTATTTGCAGTGGAGAGAGCAGGGTTAGATGTATGGCATGTAGAAATAACATGGCAAGCTTACCTGACTAAATCCTTTTTTGTTATTGCTGATGGCAGTGCAATAATTAGATGTAATTAGGGAACCAAGAGGCAGTGTGGAGGTGGAAATGAGTGGCTGTATCAGAAAGAAAGGCTAGATACTGTTACAAAGAGCAATTTGTCAATAGAAATACAAATACTATTTTGTATTCAAGTCCTGTTGGGACTGGAGCTCTGGAAGTATAGACAGAGGTAGATTTCAATAATATCAAAGTTAGATAGCACAGATCAACTTTCTTTTTTAGAATAGACATGCTAAGGCACATAGATAATCTCATATTATCTCCAACAGTCTGATCTTAAGCTCTGTCATAAGTCAGCTTGAAACTGAAACATTCAAAACAAATTCTGTGGAAGTTACATGTATTCTGTGATTTTATTTTTTTTTTTAATGTATAAACAAATAACACTTGCATTATAATAATGAGGGTAGTGGGGTTGGGTTACACCTCCTATTTTTAAACTGTCTATTTAGCTTTTATGTTCAGCATGCCAGAAATGATCAAAATTACCCTGTGAGGCTCACCATGCAATGGCATGACTGGGTGAGCTCCCACATTCCAGTTCACCATAACCAGTCACTCATTTGATTCTATTGATACAGCAATACTGTGTTCCACCAGAGACCTCAATATTTGTCTTCTCCACACATTAAGCCTTTCCACGCAGAGGCAACACATCATATATTTATTTGACTTCTTTGGGTTTTGCTGGTGATTCACACTGACTGCATGATGGTGCTTTTGAGGCAGCTGGAGTATTTTTGCACAGACAGGTCTGAAAGAATCCCTCTCACAGAGGACAGTCTCTGGCCCCATGAAGCCCAGAAGGTGATTTATTACCACTTGCCACCAGGTCTTCACAATGAATGATCATTTCAAACTGCTTTTCCATCCTGGACAGTAGATAACTTATGAACATACACCAAAGCGTTTAGAGGGAAACCTCCCAGCCACACTGTCAGACTCTAGGGAGCCAGAGTTCCCACATCTTGCTGTCATTGTTGCTCTTCCCATTGATGTTAGTTCATTTCTTTCCAGGTGAGTAGGAGATCTCCAGGTCACCAGGCCCTTTAATTGACAGGGAGCCTTTATAGATATATATGGGGCTCATGCTGCTCTTAAATCTCCACTGCAGTTTGAAGCTGGTGGATGCCATGTTGAAGAAATGGTTTTTTCTCTTTCTTTTTTTGCTTTCTGCCATGCCTTTATCTAACTTAGAGTAAAATACACTGAACTGAAAGGAGAAAGATCTATGCAGAACTTAGTTGCTATTATTCCACTTATGAAGAAATTAGCAGAGTTGTTGTTTTCCACCTTTTCATACTTCCTCAACCTAGAGTAAGGTCAGCTCAGCTTTGCTTCATGATTCTGAAGCTTCCTTCTACTTCACTCATATTTCCAGCTGTCCAATCTATATCCTTTTTAAAATATATAAAAAAAATAACCACCCCAAACCACAGGGAAACTCACCATTTTGAACAGCTTTAAGTTGCTTTCTTTAAAAGGAGGAGCGTTTGGAGCAGCTGTTTCATTACCTCTGTGCATGACTCTAGGTATACCTCTATTATTATTGTATCACTTGATATACATTTACTGTGGAGAACAGGGAGGAAACAGGCTTTTTATTTCTTTTTTTCTTTTTTCTTTATGCCTCTGCCTCACACACTGCTTGCAGAGCTGATGCCACACAAATAGAGGCACACTGGAACTGGGATTGCACTTCATGCATTGTTCCAAGGAGAAGAACAGAACGAGCATTTTCAATGAGGACACAATACATCTTTTGCTGTGCTCTCATTTATAGCATGCATGGTGCCAAAGTAGGTTAGATAAGCATCCAGTGATGTGACTTTATTCTTTTTCTGTTTGTCCTTTACACTTGCAGTTTGTAATCAGAAAGAAGTGAAGATGATACACCAAAAATAGAGGGAGAAAGCCAGGTGCACAAGTTCATGTGCCATCTCAAAGAGGGAGGGAGCTTAAATTGCAGCCAACTGGGAAATTTAGGTGCACAAACTTAAAGCTAATAGCAAACTATCCACATACAATTTTTTGGCAAAGCCAGGACCCCCTCCATTTGTCCAGAGTCGTATAGTGTGTGAATGGCTTTGCACGGGAAATGATTCTGAACTTTGCAAATAGCTTTTATTATAGCTCCTCTGTGACACTGCTACAAAACAGATTAGATCATAGCTCATTTCTCTTTTATTATTCTGACAGTGATTTCATTTGTTCAGAACTTCCATTTTGCCTTTAATATCTCATATGCGGTCACATTTTGGGAGCTTTAGGATGTGTTGGTTCTGCGTTCAGTGCTACATGTCTCTCACCTTAGCCAACTCATTACAGAGAAGCATCCTCCCTAAATAACAAATATTAACAAACATGTATGAACTTCAGATGATACAATTCCCAATTCATTTCCTGGGCTATATCACTGCCAGGGAAGAAGGAGCCTGCCTGATCCCTAAAATAAAACATGCTAGTGTGGGAAATGTCCTTTGTTTTATACCTAGAAGGGGGAAAATATATTAAACCCTGACCATGCAATGGAGAAAGCAGAGAGTCCTCAGCTAGAACTGCAAAAATAAAAGTGGTTTTTAGCCCAAAACAAGCACTTCAGCCAGCTATTCTCTTTTGCAATACATTACACGTCTGCCCTTTAAAGTCAACTGCATCAGAGCATTTGTACCACACTGTTAATGCTCCCTCAAAACAAATGTGTCTGGCCCCAACTGAGCTCATTTTAAGACTTGTTTGGGGTTTTTTTTCAGCAATGGAAAGTCACTGTCCCATAGTTCTTTTCCTCCCACCTAGATGATGCTGCCAGAGAGGCTTGACCCAGGATTAGGTCTTTCCCACTGGTCTCCAAACATTACAGTGACCCTTTTGTACCATCGGTCACTGGGATTGCCTGGAACAGACTTCAGCCTGCTCTGAAGTTATGTTGGGCAGCCATCCAGCAGAAAGCTGTTCATTAGAAAAGCCTAAAGGTCATTTTTGCACATATAATATCTTCCCAACCTAGTCTATGGACAGTAATTGATGATTTTAGCCTAAAAAAATCCAGCTAAAACTGAATGCAGTATAAATAAATACCAATAGCCTGTAACACAAAAAAACCCCAAACAACCCAACGTTGTGCAGGTCTAGCTAGGATCATTAGATTAATTTTTTGAAGGAGTATCAAAGCAAAAAAGCTCTATAATTTTATTTTATATGTGCTCAACTGTGATATTATGACTTTTTTTTTACATCTTATGTCTGGATCTTTTACCTACAGAAGCCAGCTGAGGGTTAGTTGTGTTTTGGTTGTTTTGTTTGTTGGTTTGGTTTGGTTTGGTTTTTTTCCTTTGGACCACAGAAAGATTTATTTCTGTGACTGCAGATATTTTAAAATATATTTTAAATGTTTTCTATTATTCCCTCCTTCTGCTCTCCACACATGTTAAAACCCATTCATAGCAAGGGTCTGCAAAAGGAGCTGGAAACGGTTATGTCCTTTTTCTGGGGCTTGTTTTCTTTGTGAGCCTGCAAGTACATTGCATTTGTGTGTGTGTGTGTGTGTGTGTGTGTGTGTGTCTGTGTGTGTGTGTGTTTGTGTGTCTGTGTCTGTGTCTGTGTGTACGTGCACAGGCTTAGTCCTCAGGTGGAACTGTGGTTCCTGTGCTTTCGTTCTCGAAGCTGTTATTCTGGAAGGGAATGGAGGCAGCTGTGTTTACAGCTCAAGTCTTGGCATACATTTACCAGAATCTATTATTCATATCGTTCAGTATCAGGGAGAGATCTCAGGCCACCTGTCTATCTGACAAATTCACCCTTTTGTGAGCTTTCTGTTCATAGCAAATTATGTTCACATTGATGAATTGAGTTTTTATGAGCATTGCTAACTAACATTCTCACAGAAGGCCAGGGGCAATAGACTGCAAGTGTTTCTGGTCCACAAGTAAATGTTAAAAAGAAAAAACTGCCAGTATTTAAAGACAATTTGCCATGGAGGGATAGTTAAAATATTTGGCATAAGCTTTATATTTATAAATTCAAGATTGTCCATAAATTATTACAAATAGTATGCTTATAACAAATAAGAAAATAATAATAATTCTGTACTGCCCCCTGTGATCATGGAGGGCTCTTTAGTATTCTGTGTATTAACAGGTAGCCAGTGATCAAAGCTTTTAACAAATCCTTACCAAGGCTTAATCTGAGGTAGGAACCATTTCTTTTTGCAAACAGGATCTTTCCTTGAAAATCATGAAGTAAAATCAATGGGACAGAGCCAAGTAAGCATGAAACGATGATTTACCTGCTCTCTTGAGCATGGTGCTTGCCCACGTCCAAGACGAGCCACCTGCCATGGGAGCAGCTGTACCCTATAGAGCGAAAGATCTGTAGGTAGATATGAAAATATTTCCATCACGAGAGATTTTTGTCAAGATGGGGGGAGGGGGATAATCTTCCCCTTCTGCACCCAAATTCTTCACGCCCCTTACCCAACCCTTTGGTAGTGGCAGATAACATCAGGGAGGGAGCATGACCCACCTCTGAGAACAAAAGCTCGTGAGCTAGAGTACAAGCTTGCAGACACCAACACTAAATAAATAAATGAATAAATGCTCAGCTACATCAGGTAAATATATTTATTAAAGTACGATGCTTCTAGTGCCACTTAATATGCTTTAGAGCACCTGAGACACTGCATGAGGTGTCCCAGAAGCTCCTCACTTCTTGGCGTGGTCGAAGGGTAACGTGGATATACAACAGGGTAACTCTCTGATGCGGTTTTGCTGCCAGCATCTAAGTGACTGAATCCCACCACAACTGCCATCAGGATGCTCTTAGGAGCCCACAGAAAGGGAATGGCAATCAGCAACATTCAGACCTGACACCCGTCGTTGCATCATGAGATTCAGTATAAGAAAATAAAAAGGAGCAGGGGGGGGTGTGGGGAAAGAAAAGAAAAAAAAAAAGCTTTTTTTTTTTTGAAAACAGTTTTGAGGGAAAAAAGATCCTTAAGACACCGAGGATTATAAACAGGTTGGCCAGCAGAAGCCACCTGTCCACGAGCACCAGGCCACCTCCACCAAGTGTGGCGCCCTGTCCCTTCGCCCCCGCCGCCACCTCCCGCCCGCCCCACTCCTCCAGCCCAGCGCGTGGCAGCCCTGCCGCTCGCCTTGAGAGGTGCGAACGGAGCGGCCGCCCCTCGCGAGCTGTAGCTGCCGCTTCCAAATCTGTCCCGCCGGGGAAACAGGTTGCGCAGCGTGGCCTGCTGATCCGCGCCTGCCTGGCCAGTAGCTCGGACAGAAGGAGCACTGCTGTTCCCGGCTTCCGCAAAGTTTCGAGTCGAGGCAGAGGGTGATAAAACGCGGTGGGGTTGCTTTCAGTCAAACCGCCAGTTTGGGAGACCTGTTCCGTCAGGAGCCTCGGGATTTTCATTTCGCATGTGCCAATCAGGTTGTCAGGAGCTTTGGTAGGCCGCCATTTTGTCAACTGGAAGGGCGGCGTGAGGTTTAAGCATCTCCGAAAGCCTGCTCGTGCTGGGCACTCCTGACTGGGAGAACATTGTTCTGCTTCCCCTGGTTTAACCCGTGCCTGGGCTAGGTACCTTCAGCAGCGTCAAACAGATTTGTAGCACTGGTGATTAGTTGCCCAAAGAGCATAATATATGCATTATTAATTATAGAAGGTAAGTTTGGCTAATTGTCATTTCTATACAGTAGCACTGCAAGACGATACATTTTAACAATCTATAAATAATTGATAATTTTTTTCTTTCATCTCCCTCCCTAGTTTGCATAAAACTAATGACTTGGTAAATGTTACTCACTTCAAAATATTCCGCTGCTCCTATGAAAATTAAACTACCACTGTAACCTTAGCAAATAAGAAGATTTTTCTTCTTATTGTAGGTTAAAAAAAAAAAAAAAAAAAGGAAATATAACGCTCCCTTGTAACAAAAATCCAAGCCTGTGAAATCCAAATGAAAAACCATGCACAATATAAAAAAGTGAGTAAGAAGGGGACTCCTGAAAAAATAGATTTGACTTTTAAGGGATTCAGAAAAAAAAAAAAAAATCAGGAAAGTTGTGATTTTACTTTATTCTTTAAGTCTTTAGAATGGTCAGAAGCGGTATGTTTTAAGCTTTAAACAGGATAAGACTATGACACACACACAAAAAGATAGATCAAGGAAGGCTTCAGTGTGAAGTGGTAGTATTTTCAATACTTATCAAATAACTGCATGCATAATCCCATAAATCAGGTTAGCTGAAGACTCAAAATTCTTC
>JAOEGS010000585.1:0-16675 GCA_025447755.1 Corythornis vintsioides | reverse complement strand
CAGGGGGGTTGGACTAGATGATCTTCTAGGTCCCTTCCAACCCCTAATATCTATGAATCTATGAATCTATGAATTAGTGTTTTCTTCCTTCCAGGTACAAAAAGACAGACAATGAATCTGTCCTGAAGCAGTATCAGTGTCCTCTTTTAAGAAAATAACCTAAACTACACCAGCCCTGGAAATTTAATCTGAAAAGATAGATGGAAAAAATGAAGAAGCTGAAATAGGGGAACATTTTCTTAAGTAAGAGAACAGGTTGTGGGGACTTTTTTTATACTTTTACTCCTCCTTTACTAAAACTACGTAACACACCCAGCTACACATTTATTTTTTTTTTTCCATAAAAGCATGAAAATGATCAGCACTGAGGAAATTCTGATGAATTTAAGGTTTTTATATGCCAATACTATGCTGTGAGAAAATATGAGCAAGCGTATTTAGGGAAATATTATGAAGTCATAGCAACAACTGGCACATAAAAACACTATTTGTACAGCACTACTTAAAAATAAACTAAATACTGAGATAGGAACATGAAGCTCTCTGAGTCATGCTACTCTCATGAAGCAGAATTATTACAGCAACAAGTCCTTTAGCACATGTTTTTAAGGTTGGGTTCTCCCATCCTTCAAATGAATTTTCAGAGGTTTCCCAGTGAGAGTTCATTTTGCAGGCTCTTCCACAGAATGTGCTTCCTTTGCTCTCAAGAAGTTGATTTTGATGCTGTTATCTTGAAAGAAATATGAAAAAATCCTTTCTTCATTCACCTTGACATATTTTTTATTCCCTTTTTCTTCATGTGTCAGGTGGCAGAGATCAGCACAAGGGATGGCTTGCAAAAACATGTGCAACAAGTATAGATATTTAAGATGCTAAAATAATCCACTGAATTCCAAAGCTTCTCTTAAGGTGTTTTCCAACAATAAGAAGGGAAAAAAAAAAAAAGAAAAAGTAAAAAAAAAGAAAAGAAAAACCCTTCAATTTATCCCCACACACACCACCACCCCCAACTCACAAATAACAGATTAATGTGTTTGATGAACTGTTACTATGAAGCAGGTGGGGCTTTTCACTGAAAGGTAAGATTTTAACATTCTGAGGCCTCTTAGAAGATGCTTTTTGTTCATTAGCTACTTTACTATAATTTTTCAAGTATTAAAAAGAGAAATAAATACCTAATTAAGGTTTAGTGAATCCTATGATGAGAAAATAGATTCCAAGATACACAATGCCTGCAACCAAAACACTATTTCAACTACTTGAAACCTGAAGGCAACACCACACAACCTTGCTCTGGAAATGGGATCCACATGTCCCCAAATGTACACTCCAGATGACAAACAGGAGATGTGACTCCTTGTGCCTTACTTCCAGAATTCCCAGTTTCTAGAACAGAAAGAACTGACAGAAGTTCTCAATGCCCACGGGAGATGATATTTACCTCTTGCAATCACTCTCACACATCTCAGGCTGCTTTAAAGCCAGGCAATCAGTAGTGCCATGGCTCTAGGTGACAAACTGGCCCACAAGGGAGGAAATCTCAGGAGCTCAGAATCACAGGATCATTCAGCATGGGCTGTCCAGGTTGCTTGGGGCTTTATATAGCCAGTTAAGTCTTGAACACCTTCAGGAATGCAGTCAGCACAACCTCTTTGGGTACCCTATTTCAGTGCTTAACAGTTCTCAAGATGAGAGACAGATCAAAATAATTCATATTTAGAAAACCATAATGGTCTCTTCAGCCATTAGTATTATCCTAGTGTTTTCTCTAAGGACTGCCCAGAAGTTCAGACAAAGGAGTCTACCAGGCTCCAGAAAAGCACTGAGTCACATAACCTCCTAGAACTTCTTTTCCAGAATGGCAGGACTCATCACTACAGACCTGACTCAGCAGGATTCCACATTTCATGGCTAGAGAATGAACTGCTCATGTGTAAGAACGCCACTCAATTTGGATTAGATGCTCATAAAAGCTTTCAGCTGTAATATTTTTTTTCCATATAACTCACTGAAGTCTGAGGTTTTGTTCCACAGAAAACAGCAAGAAAACAGGATTTCATTTTATAGAAACAAGGATGTCCTGTGCTCTTAGTGCAAACCACTGTGGTCTGCTACCATGAATATAGTGTATCTTATATTCCCTAGTTAAATAAAAAGAAAAAGTTTCCTTTTCTATCCTGTCCAAATAACTGCTCTCTAAGATTCCTGGTTTCTTCAGGGTTTCTTTTTTTTTTTTGCTGTTTATATAGAAAAAAATAAGTGAGATAATATAGAGAGAATAATAAATTAAGCAATTTTGTAAAATTTTGTACCAAAACCTGACAATCACAGCTACTGACACTGAAAAATCCATAAATTAATAGGAGAAGCAACTACAGGGGAAAAAAAAAAATGTTCCTTTGGTTTGCTTATTCACATGGCACCAAGGAATTCCAGGCCCTGGGTGCAGGGAACAAATGCATCAAACCACAATTTCTAGTACTCAATGCTGCTGTGAATCCTTCCAGCTGCAATTAGCAGATATAAGTGCATGTTATTAAATCAGGCCTTCGACTTTTGAAGGCAGAATCTCAAATCATTGAATAAGAAGAATTTGGCCAAAATCAGTCTATAAAACAGGAAGAACAGCATCACAGAGATTTAAGAAAATCCCCTAGTCTCTGCCAAGAAAACAGAGAAACAAATACCAGAGAAAAGTCTGTGAAAGGCAATGGAGTCCCTGATTTTGGGGAGTTCACTGTACACTGAATTAGCAGCAGAGCCACACACCAAATGGTTTGGCTTGGTGTGGGTTGGTTTTTTTTTTTAAGTTGACATTACCCTCTTAAGTGATTCCTGTACCTTGAGCACTAAGGAATGGAATGTAGGCAATGATGTTACAGACTTGGGGAGCGTATTTTCTACTATGCCCACTCCTCTGAGAATGAGAGCCCCATTTATTCTTACATTTTCTACTTGGATGGCTTGTTGTCCATCAGGACTCACAGATCCTTCTCCATGGGGCTGCTCTCCAGCAGATTACCTCCCAGCCTTTACTGGTGTCATTTAGTATTTCAAGATGCAGGACTCTGCACTTATCTTTATATTCAAAGCTGATGAAAAATTTCACTGTCTACCCTGCTTCTGTTCTACTTAATCAAGAAAGGTGATGGTTTTTTTTTTTGTTCTGTAGAAGATCACCACTAAACAAAACTCAATGCTTAAATTTGAAGTTGATTCCTGAGAAAGTTTTGTGATGCAAATTTTTCTGTTCCTTGAAGTCAGGAAAGGAAAAAATTAATTGGAGAGAAGCCTAAGCAATTATAATTCACACCAAGAAAGCCAGTAAATGGCTTTCTTCAGCTTCATTCAGGCAGATTTCTTCTGAAGATTAAGTTCAGAACTCTTAAAGTTATTTCAGTTAAAAAAAACCCCACCCATGTGCACTGTTTTCTTTGTTTCATTAATACTAGTTTTCAACTCCAGTAGCCAACCACCGAGCAAAATATCCAGCTTTGCAAATTTAGTCCCATAAGTGGCTAGGTACTGCAGGAGAGATTTCAAACTACAGACTCAAAAGTATGACCATTAATAACAACATTAAAGGCTTAAATTTCCCTTAGTCAAAATTTTACTATGCCAGATTTTTAAGTACTGTTTGAGGGTTTTTTGCTGCATCCTCTCTTCTCTGAAACAGTCAATGATTTTTAGGTTATTTTAGTATTAAGCATCATACAAGTTACAGAAAAACGCCTGTAGAGATTACATGACATGCTAAGCACTAACTAAAAAAATACGCATTTTCTTTTAAGTTTGAAGGACAGATCTCTTCATTTCAATTACAAGATACTGTCTGAACACAGAGTGATCCTTACTGTGTCCTTAAGCAGTGAATGCATCTCTTCAGTCCCTTAATACCCACAGGGTACTTCCTCTATCTTACCTTGAAGGTCAAAACAGAACCCTCAACAGAGGTGAGGACAGAAGAGGGGTGGATTATGCAGCTTTCTAACACAGGAGCATTGTTACCATTCATTATGAGATTCACTGGAACAGGTTGCCCAGGGAGGTGGTTGAGGCCCCATCCCTGGAGCCATTCCAGGTGGGGCTTGAGGAGGCTCTGAGCAACCTGCTCTAGTTGCAGATGTCCCTGCTCTCAGCAGGGGGTTAGACTAGATGAGCTCTGGAGGTCCCTCTCAACCCAGACATTGCTAGGATTCTATGACCTCTGATGGAAAGTTTACACAGAATAACATTCATCCATGCTATTTTATACTCTTCAGCAATGGAACCTGTAGCGTTTTTGAACACCATTCTGTACCAGGGAAGGAAATGTACACAAGAAGTGAATCCCTACTAGTTCCTGAGGAGAAAGGGCACAATCATCTGAGGATTATAATTTGATGATACCTGATTTCCTCAAATATGCTTCTGAATACAGAGTTCTTGGGACTCGGGGCTGTCAGAGCAAGATCACTAGAAGCTGATACTTTGCCTGCAAGATCTGGAAGTGTCTCTCAAACACCTCAGATAATTTCTTGCCCATTAGAGTCCACTGTCAAATTCATTTCTCGTGTCTTTGGAGGCTCTTTAAAAGAAGCAGTAGCAGAGAGCAGTTCAGATTTAACAGACTTTAAAAATCACTAAGTTCAAATGTGTGCACAGAGTCAGAAAAGTGACAAATCCAACAACATGATGATTCTGGGTGTGCAGTTGTCACAAACTCTCTCAGAAGTATGACAATAATGGAAAACAAAATGAGGGTTCTATGACATGTATAATGTTCCCAGTGCTTCCCAAAGCTTCAGATACTCAAGATACACTTTCATGATCTTGCCTAATGGAATTTTGAAACAAGAATGTTTAAGTGTTTCTTCTCAGAAGAAGCAATTTCAGTTTAAAACTCAATAGTAGTAATATTTACATCCAGAAAGAAATATATCAAAAGGCCACCATAGCTGAATGCCAAAACCATGTGTGCAGAAAAGCTACTGAAATGTACCTTTCTAGAACACAGCCTCAAGTTCTCAAAGGACAGAGATGCCAGTTTGAAAGTATTTTTCTGTTATTAAAAATAAAACAAAAACAAGGAAAAAACCCCAAACCAACCAAACACCAATGCCACACTGCGACATGCACTTAAATTAACCTGCCAGGCAACCATGAAGAGTTGCGAGTTGATCTAGAGTATCTAGCATCCAAAAAACTCAACTTTCTTCTATAATTTGCCACAGCAGTGTATGTGATGCATATGGAGCATAAAAGGAAATGTGCAATATTAGACTTTATAATTTGTTTGATAATGCAGCTGCTTTAACCCTTATTTATCACTTGTTTCTTAGGCTACAGTATTTACTGTGTTAGGAGAAATCTAAACTAACAGAAGGAATTAGCAGGAGCTAATGCCTCAGCTATTTCATGTCATGGGACAGGGTAAAAACACCTCCCCTTTTTGTACACTATGCTCTAAAAATGAGTACCTTCAATTTAGATTAGTTGTGATACACCAAAGTTGTAGCCTGTTTCCTGGATCAACAGCGCTTCTTGGCAAATTAATTCTCCCTATTGAAATCTTTATTAGCAACATTTCCTTCAGAATTCATCTCTAGAACAAAAGGGCAAAATTAGTAACACATCTGAAGCTGAAATCAAGGTGACCTTGGCTAAAGGAAAAAAAGCAGTTGCTAAATGACATTAAAAGCCCCAAACCATACACATTAGGTCTTGTGTAAATTGCAGAGTATGTAGCTTATCCCAAACTCACAGTATTAGTACTGAAGGGAGACAACAGTTCCAAATACTCTCTCTCCAGATTTTCAGACTAATTTCTATATTGACTGCTCTTATAAACATAAAAGAAGATATTGTAAAATAATGGATTTTAAAATTAAAATACTGCAATTAGGCTAAAACCCCCAATTTTAAAAAACTGAATTTTAGATCCAGGAAAGGACTATAAGGTACCTAGAGCCAGAAGACTCAGGTATTACCCTGCCTGGTATGACATTAAGTGGTCATCCTCTAAATAAGCAACCTTTTAAACAGTTTCTTTAAAAGCCTCAGGTCTTTCTGAAGAAGGAAAAATGCCCTTCAGCAGTTTCTTCACTGCAGAAAAATAATAAAAAAAAAAGGACATAAAAACTGTCTTTTAATAAATTTTGCCAGAAAATCACCTGAAGAACTCAGGACTGGCAATTAAAATAATTTGGAAAAATCAAACTATTTTTTTAAATCAGAGGCTTCAGTCTGGTGATTAAAATGTTAAGTCAGGGAAAGCTTCATTTTAATTAGAAGAGTTCACCCTTTTCTAATGTAGGGCCTGCAACACCACCCACTAATTCAGATATCTTGTCTAAGCCTCCTAAAATGAAATTAGCCTTCGTATTCTGGCATCCTCCACAAATAAATACAATTGAGATGACTGTGTCTTTAGGCTTGTTTCTGAGGAGCAAGAAGGGGGCACCAGACCACGGAGATTCAACTCACAAATTACACTGAGCAAACATTTAATTAGCAAGAAATCTTTAAAGTACCCACATACTTTAAAAATAAACAAACCTTTGGTGGGATTAGATGGCTAATTATCCACACTCAATGAGAACCTATTTTAACAAGATCTTAAGGGAAATACCCAGAGCATACATGCTTAATATTTCAGTAGAATTTTACAACAGTGCAAACAGAAGGATAGTTTGGGAAAAACCCAGAGAAGTACAGAGGGAATAAAATAAATCATTCTAGAAAGGTATGTGTTATAGACAACAGATAATCTCTTTTAGCTCAGAACCATCTTTTCAAACATGATCAAACTCATTCTGTTACATTCAAACACTGAAAAATATCAGATTCACTTGGAAAAAAAAAAGCTATGACACAGTATAGGAAATTTTTGGTAGTAAAAAAAGCGACTGAGAGTTAGTTGGCAAGTTGTCTGCTGTTTGCAAAACACCTTAAAAGAAACACTTGAATTCTCTTGCATTTTTTCAAAGCATGGAGTTAAACAACTTTGCTGCAGAAGCGGCTCTGTGTGCCCTCCCCAGCAACAGCTCTCCCATCAGAACACCCTTCATCATTCCCTTTGGGCTGACAAAAAACTTGCAGCTCAACCTCAGGCGATTCCCACACACCCTGCAGCACTCACACCAACCCAGGAGTTTCAGTCACACACATTTCTAAAGGTTCTATACAGCCACCAAGTTGAATATTCAGGTTTTTGAATCTTCAGTGAAGACCATGGGTAGCCCATGTTAAAGGAAAGTATTGTTAAGATCCAACTGGCTCCAGTGAAGTTTTTTAAATACATTTTGCAGATGTATCCCAAAAAAACAGCTGTGTTGCTTTGGTGTTTCACAGCCAAAACCTGTAATTTTCCATCCTGGGATATATGGAGCTCTAATATTAATTAAATGTAGATGTGAATTGAGTAGAAGCATATCTAAACCTTTACATGATGGGGAAACTAGAACTGGCCTGGTGGCTGCTTCCATAGAGTGGCTGTCAATGGGTCTGTACCCAAGTGGAAATCAGTGACAAGTGGAGTCTCTCCAGGATCAGCACTGGGACCAGTCTCATTCAGCATCTTGGTCAGACCATGGGCAGTGAGATCAAGGCACCCTCAGAGAGTGACCAACAACCCTGAGCTGTGTGGGGCTGCCAGGCTGGAGGGAAGGGATCCACACAGAGGGACCTCCACAGGCTGCAGAGCTGGGCCCAGGACAACCTCATGGAGCTCAGCAAGGCCAAGGGCAAGGTCCTCCAGCTGGCTCAGGGCAAACCCAGCACCAATACAAGCTGGGCAGGGACAGGCCGAGAGCAGCCCTGGAGAAAAGGACTTGGGGGAGCTGGTGGGTGGAAAGCTCAACATGAACCCTCAGGGAGCTCTGGCAGCCCAGAAAGCCAATGGTGTCCTGGGCTGCAGCAAGAGCAGCGTGGCCAGCAGGTCAAGGGAGGGGATTCTTCCCCTCTACTCCACTCTGGGGAGACCCCCATGAGTTGCATCCAGTGCTGGAGCCCCCAGTACAGGAAAGATCTGGAGGTGCTGGAACATGTCCAGAGAAGGGCCACGAGGATGATGAGACGCTGGGGCACCTCTGCTGTGAGGACAGGCTGAGACAGTTGGGGTTGTTCAGCCTGGAGAAGAGAAGGCTCCAGGGAGACCTTCTGGTGGCTTCCAGGATCTGAAGGGGCTCCAGGAAAGCTGGGGAGGGAATTTTTAGGCTGTTGAGTAGTGATGGGACTGGAGGGAATGGATTAAAATTAGAGATGTTTGGATTCAGATCAGACATGATCTGAAGATTTTCTTCCCTATGAGGATGGTGAGACACTGGCACAGGTTGCCCAGAGAGTTGGGGGAAGCCCCATCCTTGGAAGTTTGGAAGGCCAGGCTGGATGGGGCTCTAAGCAACCTGCTCTAGTGGGAATCATCCCTGCCCTGTCTATCTGTCAGAGACAGTCTCAGGGTTAGATTCAGTTCAAATGAGGTCTCTCAACTAGTTCTCTTGTGATTTAAAGCACAGTGGCTCCTTACTGTAACCTTCAGGAAGACTCCTTCAGGGGTTATATTTCCCTTTTTCCAGTAACTGGGGCCTTCACCAGCCTGTCAGGACCATTGGAATATCTTTGTTACCAAATAATAAAGCACCCTGAGAAACTACAGATGTGTGCATTATAGCAACACGTCAGCACACTCTATCTCCTGTCATTCTTAGAGGGATACAGATGGTTATGTTTGACAGAAACTACCAAGACTGATGGGAAAGGGGAAGCTCAAGTGGACCCAGAGGAACCTATAAACCCTTAAGTATTAGTTAATTCTTCTGTCACTTTTTTTAGGTATAAATAAAATTAAGAAGAAAAATGGGCAGAGAAAGTAAACAAAGCACCAGCAAAAATGGGCTTCCCTACAATGTGTCTCAGAAGGACATTTCTGAAGATGATAGAGGAAAAGTCTCATAGGACCTGGTAAAATAACTCATGTTTCTCAGACTACAGACTGATCATATTATACTTAGTGCAGAGGCAACGTATTTCCACACAGAACTCCTCTGGGCTGGAGTCTCCTCTACACCTTTCTAGGATAGCCACTCAACACAAACACAGCAACAGAAATAGCCTGTAAATCAGGAATATTTTCTAGTATACCTTTTGTTTATGGGACCAGCATAAGCTGGTGTAGAACTACCCCCTATAACCCTTGCTAAAGCAGAAATAACCACCCCCCGACTGTGGACTTAAAGAGTTGTTGAACAGCTCGAAAGAGCAGCCTCAATTAGTACCGATTCTTTCTGTAGCCATTATCGTCTCATTATCACAGCCCTGCTGACAAAAACTGGGTCAAGTTATCAGGCAACACTCTCCAGTTCTCAAGAGACATTCGAGGGTAATTTAGTACTTGGGAAAACACCATCACTGTAGAAATCACCAGTGAAGATTTAAACTCAAAAGCAAATCCTTCAGTTGTGAGGACTGTCAGGTAAACTTTATACATCACTTCAGCAGTGTCATTTCTGGAACTGATATAGAATTTACAGACCTCTGTAGAATGCAACTGCAAACTGCAGAAAGCAAACAACAGGCACACTTAGCTTTGACGATCCCTCCTTCCAGCAAGTTAAATAACCTATTATTCTTTTAGAAACAATAAAAGATCTGTTCAAGTGTTTCAAAATCGATGCCATACTGTAACAGTGCTCTTTTGTACTGCACGTGACAGTATTTAATATTTCAAATTAAATAAGATTCATTTATATATTAAAGCAAACTGCACCCAGCTTCTAAAGAACAGCTAAATTGTTTGGTTGTGTTAAGGTAGGGGAGAAAAGTTGTTTAATATTTAATTAACGTGACCACTAAATAGAATTCAAGAGTTTATTTTTTTTAAAAACAGATTTTCAGCTCAGTGAATCTGAGGTAATCTTTAGCCAGGACTCCTCATATGTTAAGGCAATTAAATTTTCTGGTCTTTAAATGGTAATTACTGCAACAAGGACAGAAGACCTTTACTTACCACTTAGTAATTTACATTACATGGGCTGCTGTCCTAGTAGAATTAAACATTCCCTAAAAACAGTTCTTTCTTTTAAAGTTAATATAATAAAACTGCTCCTTACCATGTACTAAACTCATTGGTTTAAGCTACCTGTAAGTAACTCTAATAAGTATCAAGGTCACAGATCTCATTTTACGGCCTTCCTTGTACACATAATTTGACAAGCTAAATTAGTTCATTTTTGGTGTGTGTGTGTGTGTGTGTGTGTGTGTGTGTATGCTGAGGTTTTTGTATGTGGAGGGGTTTGTTGTTTTTTTTTTTTTATTTTTGGGTTGTTTTAATACATACAGTACACCTATACCTACTTTAACATTAAAGCAACTGAAAATCTGAAGTTTTTACTGTGCAAAACAAGGTGCTGCTTTAAAAACTCACATATGAGATCAAGGTCAGGCAAAAAAAGAAGGTGTCAGTTTTTCCTCTGTTCTCAAAGTTTCTCTAACCTTATTAAGGGTTTAGGAAAACAACCAACAAACCAGCAAAGAAGCCAGTCTTCCTTAGGGCTTTCAGAGCTCTGGCTCCAGTTAGTTTTGCTTACAGAGCTTACTTTGGTCAGCCAGACTCCAGACTTGCCTTCTCCACACTTCTGCTTTCCAGGAAAAGGGAAGCTTTTCATGCTGCTGTCAGTTAAGTACAAGTAGGTCAGCTCGCTACAATCTAAACTGGACTGAAGTTCGAGGAAACTGGGACAAGAGGCCCCATCAGCTACCAGTTCTTGCACCTGCAATTACCATTGTTTCTTCATTTATCCAGGCTGTGCCACCCCTGACTATGGAGCATTTCAACAGCAAGCAGCCTTTAGCCTGCATCTTGGCAGAGACTGGAAGGCAGAAAGGGGAGGAAAGGTAAAGAACACAAAGTTCAGTTTAGTCCTCTCTCAAGATCAGAGTCTGAAAAATTAGGCCTAGTGTTGAAAATTCAAGTACACAAAACTGCTTTGTAACATCTACACAGTCCAGATCCAAAGGGGATCAGTGTTGAAGCAAAAAGTCTTAGTAAAAGCGTGATACAAAATTCCCTTTTTCACCACACACGCAGCCTTTAAAATGGTCCCAGAATGATTCTCAAAACCAGAATCAACTGCTACTAAAGGCAGATCATACACTTTTTTTGCTTTATGAAACTAATTTAAATTCATATCAATAACCTCCAGACTCACAAACTAGCTGTATGATAGTTTTAACAGCTGAGAAAAGTGGGCACAAATAAATAGCTTCAGAATAAAATACTCAGATTCCTTAAGCCATTTCATTTACTGCAAATGATTCCACACGACAGAACCAAATTGATAAACTGCATAATGTTAGACTCCAGAAAGTCTGGGGACATTACATTCAAATGCAATATTCCATTTCAAATTAAATTAGAATTTAATTGGTATTTCTTCACAAAGCACAATAACATGAAGTAATCTGAATAGAAATGGTTAGTAGCGTGGAATAAGATCATTCCAGAAAATACCGAACTTGCACACACTGGAATGTGTGTGCAAATCAAGGAATGGCTCAAACCAGATTTCTACAATGTACTTTGGCTTATGTTTACAAGTTTATGCTGGAGAAAAACTCCAACTACAAAGCTGTATCCCCATATGGCTTAGCAGGGAAGGAATCAAGAAAAGAAAGATGGAATGGTTCAACAGCTTAAACTCCAAAGCCTCAATTATGCAGAAATGCCTTAAAGGTGTCACCAAAAATAATATTCCTTAAGAAAACCAAGTCATGAGCTTACTCAATGAATAATAAAATTCAAATTTAACTTTCTTTACCATATGGCAGTGGGAAGAATAAAAAATGTATAGATTTCTGAATGATGTAAAAAGGTTTTTGGTTTCTTTTTCTTTTTTTACAGATTTCTAAATTCTGTATAAAAAGCTTAGACAAAGATATCAAGATATGACAAAACTGATATAAAAAATATATTATTTATAATATTTACATGCAGCATGTGATTTTTTCACAGTCATAGTATCAACACCACAGGTCAAATCAAGAACATTGTAGCTGACAAAACTGGTGAACCTTAAGCACAGCAGCTCTCCACTCTGGTACTGAAGGCTTAAAGCCTTCATGTAACCACCGATAAAACCAGCATCAGGAAAAGTAATCCTGCAGCTAGGAAACCTCCCGAAGCCTCTTAATTTCTTGTTTCTGTACATGGTTTCCCAGTGTTCTTTACTCCAGGACACAATGGCTGTGCTGGAGGGGCTGTCGTTCTCCTTTTTCTCCAGACAGCAAAGCTCACTGACTGCAGCAGGCTCTGGGCTGCCCCAGCAGCAGCTCCATGGGCTCAGAGCACACACGGAGACTCCTCGGGCATCCACTGGCAGCTGTCCTGGCAAGGTCAGAAGTTTCTCTGACCCACAGAGAACCCAATCCCCCCAGCAGCTGCAGCTCATCTTGGTAACGTTTGCTTTCAACAGAGGCAGATCAACAGCTGAAGAGTAATCACAGAATCCTGGAACTGTCAGGGTTGGAAGGGATCTGGAAGATCATCCAGTTCCAGCCCCCTTGCCACGGGCAGGGCTCAGACCAAAGAGCAGACATCTGTCATTTACTCCCAAAGCTTAGGGGTACAAAGCACTCCAAAGAACAAAGGAATTTCAAATATATTTTGAAAATAACCTTTGAGGGATGTATATTTTAGTTTCAGGTCATGCAAAGAACATTTCACAGACAAAAAAAAAGCACTAAAAACCTTAAAGAGATTGTGAATCCAGCTGTAAGGTTTTTCTTGCCATTATTAGTAACCTCAGTACATCTGAAGGCTCTGAACACACCTGTGTAGCAAATTTTCTTTCTCTTCTTTTGTAACAAGGAGGTTATCCTCACAGCAGGCAGAAGAACACAAATATTTCTGTTTAAACTCAAAATTCAATTTATACCAAAACAACTTGTATGACTCTCCCTATCTGGAGGACAAAACAGCTGCTTCACTGAGGCAAAATATCTGTATATTTGATGCAGAGCTACATTAAAAAAAAGAAAAAGAAAAAACTGATATTATACTTAAAACAGAAAGGCATTTTACCACACCTAAAACAGCAGCATTGGTAAAGGATGTGCTATAGAGAGAGGATTCAAGAGCTCAATAACCTTAAGGTGATTCTTTAGATAATTTTATAACAATTTATGAAAATCAAACTAAAATTAAGAACTTTGAACAGATTTCCTACCTTTTTTCCTCATAACAGCTACAAAAAAAAAGAATATTCAGTATGTTTAACAGGACAATGAACAGTTTTATTAAGTTTCCATTTGCCACACTCTCTTAAAAAGAGTCTGGCTAGAATTCAACCTAAAATGCCAGTTTTCAAGTGAAGAAGGCCAATATTTATTGATCCCTGCATGGACCAGTAACACTAATGTTGGAAACACTTTGCTCCATTTGACTCAGATAATAACTGGGACAGAGGACAGGTTGTTTTCAGTAAAAAAGCAATCCCTTTCCCTTCAGCTTCCCAGAAAGAGGTAAGATATATAATTTTAATGCTGGGTTTTCATGGGATGTCAATGCATTTATCGATTAGATTGGTAGAAGATAAGGATTATAGTCAGGGTCACAGGGAAGGTCCAATTGAAGCTGATGATGTTGGACTACTCAGCAAGGCAAGTAGATTTTCACAGACTGAGTGCCACAATTTGCTGTAATAATCAGATACCAGAAGAAATACTTCAGCTGAGTATTTGTCAATTTGTAATAACCATAGGATCACAAAAGAACCTAGGTTGGAAGGGACCTCAGAAGATCTCCTAGTCCAACCCCCCATGGCAAAGAGAGGCTAGATGAGATTATCTAGTACCCTGCCCAGGCACAGCCTGGAAACCTCCAGCGAAGGGACTTCCCAATCAGGATCTTTCCATTCACAAGACATCATCAAACATTCAACTTCCCAAAGACAAGGACTGGATCACAAAATCACTAGGGTACAAATCCTAAAACCTGAAGAAAAATTTAATGCCAAAAAAACCCCACCTCGATATAAATCTGGTACAACACAGCAAATTTAAGATGTGCATAGTTCATGTAAATGGTAACAGTTTGCATAATGTAAATTGCAAACACAGAAGTAATTAACAGCTTGAAAGAACACTCATTTGGTACACACACAATAGTTTCTCTCAGGCTTCTTACAGTCTCATAACTACCTGTTTCTTATTAGAGGAACATATTGTTACTGCAACATCCACTGGCATGAGGTTAGTTCTCTTTGTTAACCCCCTCAGTATTTGCATTATCATATTACCCTCACACAATTACCAACTAACACAGTAAACAACTTGATCTACAAAATCGAGACTCTTTTTTTCCCCCAACATAGAAAACCATTCATAAAATAAAGTTAGCCAACTGGGAAAGAAGATTTTTAAATGTCTTTTTAAAGCAAATATAATTACATTCCAGCATCCCTTCCAGTATTCCCAGCTAGACAAGGCAGTTGAGCACTGGCAGCTGGGTGATGGTGGAGCACACGGGAGCTGTGACTCACGTTCCCATCTCTTTTGGGACAGATACCAGAGCCAGATTGAGATTTTTCACAGTATTCCAAAATTAAATACACACACACACACTGATGTAAATGCCAAGGTGCAATGTGCTATTCTTTGCACATTCCAGTAATTCTCACAAGCCAACATAGCTGCAGGACGAGAGAAAGTGGCTCAAATTTAATTCATTCTGGCAAACAGCCCCATACTCTGAAGAGCAGTGCTGAGATTCCTGGGGGGTGGGTCCCAATTGTTTGAAAATAAATTCTCTTTATTCTTATAGAAATGAACAGGACAGGCAGCAACTAATGCCCAGCAGGTATGAGGTAATGCTCCTTATCCTGAAATTGGGTAAATAATGTAGCCAGTCCATTATTTATTGCCCAGATCCCAGGGTGAGGGGTGCTGGGAAGTCAACCACAACCTCATTAACACCCCCCCAGCCATCAGGAGCCACCCACAAATGGCCTAATACTACAAAAACAATAAAACAATCCAACACCAAAGCTGGGAGAGCCATCCCAACAGTGACAAAGCAGTTTCACAGTAGCTCTGAGCTAGGCATGGTTTGTTCCTCCCCATTTGCGGGGCTACACACACCCCAAGGAAATTGCTTCAGAACATTTTTAGATTATTTTTTTCTGAAATAAGATTATATAACTTAGTTATCTGTTCATTGCAATAAAAATGGAAAGGTTCCTATCACACATTTCTCCTTGACAAATTTAAACCACATTTTCAGAAAAGCAGCTTCAAAGAGGCAATTTGTACAACAGCTTTGCATGATATTTTCCCTACCTAATAAATGGTACTCCAGTATGTTGGCCAAATGAGATACTTGACACATCCCTGGAAATTAAAAATCTCATAGAAATTTTATAAACTTTACAGCTGAAGCACTAGAATTGTTTAACAACTCAACAATCTAAAGATGAGAAACTGTGATAAAATTATTTCAAAAAAATGTAGTATTTAATCCATTTGTATGAAATAAGAAAACCATTGGAAATAAAAAAAATTACAATGTGTGCAATGAAAATACCTCTAGATTTACTTAAAACCACCAGAACCCGTTCAACTCTTTACATATTTCCATGCTATGCAGTAAGATCTCTTGAAAACAGCACAAAAAATGCTCTATTATTGCAGAACCTTGTTTCAGCAATACCCTGGTAGGTATGACATGCTAATTTAGCACACTGTGTCCTTAATTACACAATGTAGTGTTTCTGCAACACCTAATACCATGACAGAAGCAAAGGTGCTTCCTATCGAGCCTCTTCTGTTAAAAAAAAAAAAAAAAAAAAAAGAGGAAAAAAGAGTAGAATTGTCAAAAATTTCCACTGGGAGTTCTAGTTGCTCCACAGGGCTAATAAAATCCCAGCTAACTGGATCTCTGCAGAAAGGGAGACTACACTGTACTTTATTAGAATGATCAAAATCTAACCTAAGAGAATATAAGCATAACCTAAAAAAAGAAATACATCCCAAGTGAATGTCTGGTATTTGTTGTACCTGTTCTCACCAGCAGATCCCCAACTGCTGGAAACTGCTTGGACAATGACTGAAATTGCACAGCAGCTTTTACTGGTGATACCAGCACAACTCGGGGTACTGACACTCTGCCAGGAGCTCTGCAACAGCCTGACCCAAACCAAGGCTGAACATCCAGTCATGAGCTGCAGACTAGATCCCCAGATTGTCCTCTGATACAGGAACACACAAAGCCAAAGCACGAGCCCCTGTGCTTAGATGCTACTTCAGACAAAGGCTTTCTTGGCCAAATTCATACCAATGTAAGATCAAATCTCACTTCAAACTAATGAAATTTCACCTGCAGCACCTGCCTCAAAAAACAAAAAAACAAAAAAACAAAACAAACAAACAAAAAAAAAACAAAAAACAAAAAACATAAAACTCCATGAGCCAGCAATGGGCCAAAAAAAAAAAAGTTACCAGATTCATTTAAATATTCTGCTAGGAGTTAAAAAAAAAACAGTATTCACTTTTTATAAATACAGTATTTCATTACATAGAATCATAGAATCATAGATATTAGGGGTTGGAAAGGACCTAGAAGATCGTCTAGTCCAACCCCCCTGCCCGAGCAGGATCACCTAGACCAAGTCACCCAGGAACACATCCAGGCGGGTCTTAAGTG
>JAOEGS010000583.1:0-26819 GCA_025447755.1 Corythornis vintsioides | reverse complement strand
TGCAAAATAGTTCAATGTTTGGAACCACTCAAGGAATGTTGCAGTGAGTGGATTTAGTGTGACAGCTGTGAACTAATAGCAGCATTAATGCTGCATTTCCTATCCAAATGGCACTCCTCTTGTCCTCTACTGAAGCCTACTTAGGTATATAACATCTTCTTACAGTGTCTGCTCAGCACATCACAGACCCAGGATTCATACTGCTGAGCTACATTTATTCTGGCCTCTTCCACACATTCTCCTCTGCCTCAGCAGAAGCAGGAGTGGTGATGTTCTTAAAACATTTCAGGTAAACCCTCCCCCTGGCTCTGTTCTGCTCCTGAGGGTAAACTCACCCCTGAGGCAGCCTGACCCACAGGGAGACACACAGTTGCACGTACAAGGGCAATTGTGCAGAAGGGCCATCCTCAGGTCCACAAACATTCTCAGCTCTGAGACACTGAGACATTCCCAGGCACCTTAACCAGATAAATGCACCTCACTGAACCCCAGGAAGCACAGAGTTTATGGATGTGGCTTGTCCTGGAAGGTAAGAGAGTGGGAATCCACTGCCAGACCTCAGAATGACTTGTGCAGGGGGAATGAGAGAGAGAACACAAATCCCCCAGTAGTGCTGGTGATGTGGGCTCAGGATCCTGCTCCAGCCCCAAGCACCAGCCAGCAGCTCTGTGCTGTGCTTGCTACAGATGGGAAAGCCTGGGTCATCTTCCCTGGTTTTGCTGGCAAGAGAATAATCAGTGTGGGCAGGTCTTCCCACGCTCCAGATGCACCTCCAGTTTGCTGTTTAGAGGTACCCAGCAGGGCCACCAAGTTTCACAGGCACCTCCACACAACTGTGCCCTTGGCTGGAGAGAAAAAAAGGAAAGAGAGGGAAAAAAAGCTTCTTTGGAAGAAAAGCCCTCGAGAGAATCCACAGCACAAAATGTGGGAATCTTTATGTTCTCCTAAATGCTTCCCATTGCTGTCCCTGCTTTGCCACGTCCACAGCCACCCCAGAGCCACCCAGCCAAGAGCTGCTGCAGTCACAGCTGACTGTGCTCTGACACAGCCCAACCAGAGACCGAGGAGCTGGCATGGAAAATCCACCCAGGACAGCAGCACCACTCGAGTTACTTGTTTTTATGGCCAGGGACACCCAACCCAGGCTCTGCATTGCCAAGTCCCTCTTAGAATGCAGAATGCTCCACTAAAAAAAAAAAAAATAAGGGAAAAAGCAAAGCAATTCAGAGAGAAGAAAAGGATGGAAATATCCATCATTCAACAACACTGACAAAAAACAAACCCTGGCAGCAGCCTCCTGTGCAGTGCCTCGTTGATGCCAACGCTGGTTGCAGCTCCTGTTGGGATCAGCAGCACAACAAATTGTCTGTTCCCCTGAACCCAGCAGCCTCTGATCGCTGCTGACCGAGCTGCCAGAGCCCATCGCTGCATTTCAATGGCAACGATGAATAGGAGAAGCGGCCTCACTTGAGCACATCCAAGATTGTTTTTGTAAATCCCAGACTGTATTTACAAGTTCCAGCTTTTTCAGACCCGGGCTGGTTTATTTACTGCGCCGGGGTTTGGTTTGGTGGTTTTTTTTAATGGTGAAAAAGCATCAGAGCAATCCATCTGTCTGCTAAACAACAATAAAAAACAAGACATGAAATTCATTTTGCCCTCTTCTGTTTTGTCTGAGTTCCCCCCAGAATCTAAATCAACACGAGATCAGGGTAGTTTGTGAGTAAATTTCCTTCAGTCGAAACAAACAAAAGCAGACAAAGATAAGCATCCTCCTTATACTTTATGCACAGTAATGCGAGTTATTTTCCACTCCATTTAGACTTTTCACCTTCCTTTTCATTTACCCGGGTGTGCTTTTTTTTTTTTTTTACAGTTCAATAAATATTTTTCCAAGCTCCACTTCCCAAACAAAAGAGTTTAGCTTCAGCGCCGCTCCTCTGACAAATCTCCTTATGGTGTTGCCCGTGTGAGCCATTGATAAACAAATTCCCATTCTGCCCCAGCGCGGAGCTCAGCTGGCCCATTTCATCTTGTGGGATGGCTTTGGAAAGGTCTGGGTGTCTGTCATCCTCCCCTAACCTTGTCTTTGTCACCGGGATACAAAAGCCTGCCCGCTCGGGGCCTTACGATCCTGATTAGTGTGAGTGACAAAGTGGAGCAGCAAGTCCACTCAGCCCTTCATAATAAATCTATCAAAGAGTAATAGAATTCCATCAATTCTGCATCATCCCCGAGGGTCGCTGTGCTGGGATGGAAAGCGTGTTCCGCTGGGATTGTACAACTGTTATTATTCAATTACACTCTTTTCTTCCTAGTTAAAGACCATGATATCATTATCACTTAATGAATACATATAATTGGATCTGGACTCTATGTTTGGCTGATGAATACCACTCACTATTCATTCAGTCTCAGCTCATCTTCTGACCATTTATTATAGACTTTTGGCTGAAAACCACGGTGACAAAGGGAAGCTGAAATTAGCCGAGATTTCACTCGATGCTCGGCTACACACAAAGGCAAAACACAATCCTGGCTCCCAGATCAGGCTGAGACCACACGGCAAAGTTTTGCCTACAAGTGAATGGCTGTTGATTTCCACACAAACACGCTGAGCTCAGGGCAAAGAGATTTTTCAAGGCACTTGCATAACTCTGCAAGCAAGATGAGGGTTTGTTTTTTTTCCCCCTTTTCTTCCCCAACTGAAAAAAAACCCCACAAAACTGTCTGAAAGGTAAATAGATCTTTTAAGTTGGTACTCTACTCCCCAAAATGAAAATTAATCTTTTCATTTTTTAGCTTTAAGGATGCCATCCGAGGCCACTGTGATCTTTAACTCAGCCCTGCTAAGCCAAACAGCCTGCTAGGATTAAATAACATTGAAATCTGACAAAGCAAAAGTGCTTGCTATACAGGGTATTTATTACACCTACTATCAAGACCATCATTAAGTTTCATCAAACAGTGTGCCCCCAAAGGAAACTGGCCCTCCTATTCATATTGTTGGGAGTAAATGTAGCATACCTCCTTTGGATCACTGGTGAACAGGCCACCTCATTAATCCTAGTTAGTAGATGCTGCTGGGCATGTGGAGCAGCCAAATCCAGATGCTACCCACAGAGCCTCTCCAGGCAGTTAGGGAATCACAGAGTACCACCTCAAGCCCTCCATACATCACTTCAAATTAAATTTACATTAAGTGCTACTCCATCAGAGCCGAGAGGAGCTGACATCTTTGGAAAATGCAGATGATAATCCATTAAATCCTATTATATACATGTCTTCTAATTTTACTTAAGCTCATGCATACCAAAGTGTGAGTTTGTGTTAAAAATTAAAGACCCTTTTACTAGAACAAAAGACTTTATGAACTGTTGACTTTGGGAGGGTTTATTACAGGATCAGGCTATTCTGTCAAGACAAGTAGACTTTTTTTTCCCCCCCCCCTGTAAAATTTCTGGTTAATCATTTGTTCCTGGGATCTTTTTTCAAACGCACAATGTGTCTTTGCTATTTCCATCTCCAACTCTTTGTTCTCTCAACTAGAAGTGCAGCCTCTTTAACTTAATCAAATGTTATGAATGAAACAGTGGGATGCACATTGTCTCCTTTTGCAATTAAGAAAATATTTGCTGGCAGCTTCCAAACTGGCAACAGTGAGAAGATGCTATAAAATCATCACGGTGAAAAAGCTAAGGATTTAATTGCCCTATTACCACATATGCTAATCCCTTTATATTTCCACAGTCCTTAGTCACAGTTACTTTTACTTTGAAGATCCTCTTCTCTTTTCATAGAAACGATCTTATTATTTTTGATTCAAGGCACTTAAATTTTTATATTTAACTACAGTGTTTTATGTTTATGTTCCTGTCTGATTGACTTTCCTGCAAGACCTAAACTAAAACTGAAAACAGACTGCAGAAAAGGGCAGTAATTATTTCAGATAGTAGGCAAATGATAAGAAAACATATCAAGAAATAAACCAGACACACAGGCATATACACACACACAATTAATTTCAAAGCTGGTTATCAAACCTTTTAAAAATTAATCAGATTTCAGGCTTAAATTTGCTTTACCTTGCAATTCATTTCTTTCCAAGTGTACTTAAAAACTTTTCCATAGTTTTTAACTATGACTTAGCCAAGGGAAAGTGATGGGGCAGACTGACACCAAGCACCAGTGTGTGGAGCATGGTAAAATTCAAATAATTAATAAGATGAAGTTTTCCAACGTCCTGTTTCTGATCTGTGCAAGCTGAGGGTGTCTCCCCATGTTATTTTCTAGCTCAGAAACAAACACTTACAGCAGTGGTCACTGCCTGGCGGCTCTGCCAAGGGAAGGGGGCAGGCACCCTTACCAGCAAATAAATCATGCCAATGATAATTAAAAGAGAGTTCCATTTCATCTCCTTGATGCACAGGGATGTGTGTGTTACCCCCATTAAAAGCAGCAGGATCTGCTTCCCTAAATTCCCATTCATCAGGATGATCACCCAGATGATACCCCAGGATTTCAGAAGCTCCCCCCCATCCATGGGGCAGTTTCACAGCAGTGAGGGGATCTGGAATGAAGGGCTATGGCAGCAAGAGAGTTGTGTTTATTGCTGTCTTCATGAAGAACTCAAAAGCTGCTGCTGCTGACACTACCAGGAAGCATTTCTGAGCTGTTTTGAACAGTGAAATTGGATTTTTTTTGATTCTTCCTCCAATGGTCATTAACACAGATGCACAGGAGCTGCCTAAACCATCAGTTTTTATTACAACTTCTACAGTGTGTTTGGAGGATAATGCTATTTGGGGTAGGATAAACACAGCTCACACTTCTCTGTATGCTAAAAAACATCTTCACCACCCCACAGAGAAATGAGTCTATCAGCCTGGAACTGAATAGCTTTTTCCTCTACCTCTGGACATCCCCAGCTAGGTTTTTAATGCATCATTCCATTAAGAAAATCTCATACAACAACCACCATTTCCATTTTCTCATTTCATTTTTAACAGAGAGATATAAGCTGTTATTTATTTGCATCTGATGGGTCAGATTTTGTTTTCAGAATCAGCAGGAACTGGTAATTGAATTGGATGATTCAAAAACCAAAACTGATCTCAACTATTAAGTTACACTCAGGATTAAAAGGAGTCCTGAAAGATGTTGCTGAGTATGCAAATACACATCAGTTTAATATTAAACACTCTCAAGAACAATGCCAAATCCTCCTCTTCCTTCCCATATTTCAGACTGCATTTTCCAGGGATTAAAGAGGAATCAGACACAAGCAGAGCAGCAAACAAAATCCTTGGTTCCACCATGGAACTCCCTGCCCAATCTCCATGCCTGATTTCCACCAGAACAGACTAGAACCTCCTATTTAAAATGTCAGGAACCCATCCAAAAAGCCACAGGTAAAATCATGAACAACATTTGGACAGTATCCACGAGGAGCAGTCTACTGAGGGAATGCCAAGTGCAATCAAAACTGACCTACCACTGCTAACAGCTCATGGGAGGGGCTTCCAAAGCAAAATGTTGGCTAAAAAAGGATCCTTGGGAAGAGGCAGCACTGGCACCAATGGAAAACATTCCTGCTACAGCCCTGCTGATGGGAATGAATGTCACCATTATGGAGTTCCCCAAAACCAAGAGATAGTTCAACCTACAAAGCCTAACCTGAGGGCTCAGCTGCCCACCTCTGGAGCAGGATCTCCTCAGCTGCAGCCCTGCTCACAGTGGGTGCAATGCAACATCACCTCGTGCAGCCTCCTCTGGGCCAGGTCACCCCAGTTTCCACCTGCCACACAGGGAAGCTCTGCCTGGTGGCTGCAAACAGCTCAGTGCCTGATGCTCTCCAAGTGCCTGTTGAGTCCAGCTTGGAATGGCCCTTGGATCATGATCTGAGGGGCAGGGAGCACCTTTCTGCCCTGCTGCTTAGCACCTAACACAGCAGCTGGTGTTAGAGGTTTTGCTCATCTCTAGCTGGCCAACAGCTTCTACAACAGGCTGCCAAGTCCTTCTCCTCCTGTAGCTTCCCAGAGGAGCTGGGTGTTGTTATTTACAGGCAGAAACACTTGAGATGAAGCCACGCAAAGGTCCCTGAGCAGCAGCCCCAGCAGATACACACACTCAGCAGCCCTTGCCCTCCATAACTTACAGCCCAAACAAACAAGACAGACAGGAGGTCAGAGGGGAAACAGAGGCACCAAGTGACGTGATTTGCCTGCAGTCACCTACTGGATGATTGGCAGAGTGAGGATGAGACTAATGGATCACTGAATCAGTCCCCTGACTGAACACACTGCTTCCCATTATTTCTTGGGAGGCAAAGCAGGAAGGAATGATCTCACTCTGCTCAAAGCCATCATCAAAATAACAGCAGCACTGAGGGTGAGCTCAGAGCTTCCTACACCCTGTGCTGGGGAGGCTGCTCTCTCCAGCACCACCTTGGAATTGCCTCCATGGCAGGAATGATGGGAGACTCAACACTGGCTGACAGCACTCAATAAAACTCTGTGTCAATCCCCCTCATCAACACCTGATCAGTATTTATATGGGCATAAAGGGTTATTTATTCCCCTGATGCCATGGATGATTTCCATGCTGCTCTCCCTTCCTGCAGTGCACACACTGGAGGAGGAACATCCTCTGGCTCTTTCCCACCAGGCATCTGACACAGAGCTGGAGCCAGGATGCTCCACGGGGGTGGGAACACTGCAAGTGGCTTTCACTGCCTTTCCCAGGAGCCATTTTCCTCCCTCCTTTCCACTTTTGGACCTTTTCATTTCTCCTCCTGTCACTGAATTTCATTTTCCTGTAGACTCCAAACCCCCTCACTCATTCTGCAGGTAGAACCCCCCATTTTTGTGTGTGACAGGATTCAGCAAAGAGGCTGCAGAAGTTTTACCAACCACTCAGCAAATGAGACTGCAGTGCCTTGGAGCTCCCTCTTCAGCCCCCATGCTACCTCAAGCTGTGTCTCCCAAGGGTTTGCCTACCCCAGGGTTCAAACTTTGAGAACTCTCCAATTCCACACTAAAGTGAGCCTCAGAATGAGAGCATCATTTGCTGTGAATCGAGATCCAGTTCTTCTGGGTCTTAGTGTTTTCCCCAGGTTTGTTTGTTTGTTTAACAGTATAAAAAGCACTTGCACTGAGACATAAGGGTCAGCACCAGAGCAAAAACATCAGCACAAGAAATGTACTGAGGACATTCCAGACAGATTTTATATGGGACTTGTAGAGCAAGTGGCCTTCAGATTTTAGGCAGATGAGTGGGAGTTCAGCTTGAGGGAGCACAGTTTTTTCCTTCACTTCCAGTGATACCACATATAATGGATGCCACCCCACTCTGGTGAACGTGAGAGCTGCAGTGAATGCAGTAAATATGTTTACAAAGTGTTGGACAAAGATTTATCACTTAAAGCTCCAAGAAAATCATTTTAAAGAGGTCACCTTTTCCCAGCCTGGAGTTCTACAGCTTATTCTCTGACCCTTCATATTCATCCCCCAACATCTTAAGAAAATAAAAGACTTGTAAATTCACCCAGAATACAGTTTGCTCATGTTTTCCATCACTCCACATTCTGTATCACATCATTTTCAGAGCATCAGAGTCAAGCTTGTAAATTTCACTCAACGATTGGAAACAAAACATCAAAACAATCCAAGGAAATTACAAAACAGAGCTATACCACTAGAAATGTATTGTGCACAGTACCTTTGCTGTCAGCTTGCCTTGGTCTGCTGTTCAGACTCCTCCAATGCCAAGAAGACCTGAAGGGGAGACATCAGGGTCAGCACCAAAGCAAAAACACCAGCACAGGAGTTGAGGTTGTGCTCCAGATAAACCAAAATAAGGGAGTTAAAGCCTTGTTACCTGGGGCATTGGCTGTGCAAACATTAGGCCAACTTCGTGTGGTGTCAGCAGCTCCCAAGGTGACTTCTATCCACGGCAGCTTCTTACAGACCAATTAAAAGCTGTTCTACAGCCTGCCTGCAACCCCTTTGCCACAGCACAACGCCCTGGGCAGGAGCTTGAAGTGGCGGAGTGCAGATCTTATCTAGAACAAGTTGACATCACCTCTGAGGAGCAGGAATCTCCCCTCAGGCCCTTAGGCCTCACTGCATCAGCCACCGGGCACTCAGATGCCGTCCGACTCCACTCTCAGCGCCTGTCGCAGCCTAGCCCAGCAGCGAGGGACACCTGTGCCGGGCTCCACACGAAGCCGTCTGCACGGGCAGGCTGCAGTCTGAGCTTCCCCAGCACCAGGCGACGCGGGGCGAGGAGCGGGACCGGCGGGGCCTGCAGGCCTCACACAGGCTTCGACAGGCGCCAGGGCCTCAGCGCCCTCAGCCTATCCCCGGCCGCCAGCGGCAGCCCGCCAGCATGGGGGCACGTGATTGGTCAAGAGCGGACAGATGGCGGCCTGGGATTGGCTGAATCGGAAGCGCTTTCCCGCCTCTGGTGGTCCTCAGCGCCCTGAGGGCCGGGCGGGCAGGGCCGGGATCGTTCAGCACCGGGATCATCCAGCACCGGGGTTGCCCAGCACAGGGGTCATCCAGCACCTCCTCTGTCACTGGCTGCTTCTCCATCCGTGCCCTGGGACCTGTCTGGCCGTGTGCTGAAGCAGAAATAACTGGGGATGCCACTCCCTGAGGGGAAACCTCGGCTACTTCAGGTTGGCAGACATGGCGTCCTCAGAACCTGTGAGGCTTTCTCCAATACATCCAGTATCCTGCTCCTCCTGAGCAGTCGTGCTCTGGGCAGTTGGGATCAGCTGCTCTGGCTCATGGGTTTTTGGCAGCCACAACAAATGGGGCCAAACCCCCAAGTGGGACAATCCTGCAGTCTGGGCAAAGCAGCCCTGCTCCTGTCACTGCAGGGAGCCATTGGTGATGGTTTGGTCCTGCTAGCAGGGGAATCTTCAAATTAACAGAATTAAAGAGGCTGCAAGAAGAAGAAGTTGGAACTAGTCACCCCATGTTGGAAGGAGGGGTCTGTTTTGCTGCTAAAATGAGATTTGATTCTTAATGTCAGCAGCTGAAATTACCACAGCAAAAGTAAGGACAAGTTTCATGCAGTAGAGAAGCCAGTGACCTTCTGAGATCTTTCACAGAGGTACAACAAAGATTCCTCCTTCCTCAGGCTTCCCCAGCCTGTGGTTGGTCACTCAGCTTCCCTCAGAGACCTGGATGTACAAATATTTTCTCACAGAACAAAGAAGAAATGATCATAAGCAAAGATTACATTTATTTGAACACTAAGCTTTTTTTCACCAGCATTTAACCTTTATGGGGAATCAAATTCTTTTTCTTCCAGGACCAAGAAAAATCTAGTGATGTATAATTAAAATAACAAAGAAGAGCCCCATTCTACACAAGTGTAATTATGTTCGTGTGGTTTCCCTGTAATTGAAACACAGAAGATGTTTCAGTCTGTGTTAAAAGAGAATTTCTTTCAGTGGGTTTCCTGAAGCTCATTAGATATTCCCTGGCCTATTCTCCTAAGTAATTAGATTTTAACAGGATTTTCAACAGATCAGAGCAATCTCTGTGGGTGCCAATAGGAGACTCTCCCTCTGGCCTTACCAGCAGGGCAGCATGGATAACATCCAGGCTGGGAGTTAATAGGACAATTACTGGCCTCTTTTAAATGAGTTACATTAATGCACTTAAGCTAAATGGCTCTGCCTATGATTAAATATTAACATCTGCAAAATATGAAAGCAGGAGATGCAATCAAGTTTTGTTGTTTTAATTTCCCAACTGCTGGATTGCAGTGGTGGATGGAAATGCACACTGGATGGTGCATGGAAAACCTGCCAGACACAGATCAGCACTGCTTCTGAATGGTTCTTCTGGAGCTACTCAAACAGCTTCAAATAGCACAAGGCAAGAGGAAGTTATTGAAATTATATTAAAAAAAAAAAAAGGAATACATTAAAAATAAAAAGGAAAAAGAAGAGAAAAAAAGGGGAGAAAAAAAAAAAGGAAAAAAAATAAAAACAACCTTCATTTTGAGTGTTTCAAAGTGAACCAGGTCACAATTTCCATTGCAAACCACAGCAATCAAAATCTTAACTTCAGTGCCTCAGTTTCCCAGCAGCACTAGGAAGGAGAACAGGAGGCATCTGGAATGAAGGGATGGCCAGAGTGGTGCTGGAGTGGACAATGTTTTCCAAAGACACTTCTGGATGAGTTGCCCAAGGCTTCTTGGCATTCTGTGGCATTCTGGGTTTGTTTCTTCCCAGTCACATGAGCAGACTGTTGAATGCCCACCCATGCAGGCACCTCTCCACATAGATACCCATGGATCTGGGGGAAGGCAGTGGCAAAGCCTGAGGAAAAGCCTGAGGTACTTAATACCTTCTCTGCCTCAGTTGTGAGTAGTAAGACCAGTTGTTCTCTGGTACCCAGCCCCTGAGCTGAACAGTGTGGATGGGAAGCAGGATGAAGACCCCACAGTCCCAGAGGAGATGGTGAGTGACCTGCTAAACACCACTTAGATACACACAAGTCTGTGGGGACACCCAGGGGTGTTGAGGGATCTGGCTGAAGTGCTCACCAAGAAACCACTTTAGATCACTTACCAGCACTCCAGGCTCACTGGGGTGGTCCCAGTTGACTGGAAGTTATCTTGGGACACCTGGCTCTTGACAACTCCCTGACAGGAGGTTGGAGCCAGGTGAGGTTGGGCTCTTCACCCAAGGAACAAGTGACAGGACAAGGGGAAAAAGCCTCAAGTTGCACCAGGGGAGGTTTAGTTGGACACGAGGAAAAATTTCTTCCCCAGAAGGTTTGTCCAGCCTTGGAACTGCCCAGGGCAGGGATGGAGTCCCCATCCCTGGAGGGATTCAAAAGCTGTGGAGCTGTGGTGCTGAGGGACATGGGTTAGTGATGAACTGAGCAGTTGGACTCAATGATCTTAAAGGTCTTTTCCAACCTAAACTATTCTATGACACTATGATACCTACAGAGAGGGATGTTTGGTTTAGTAAGAAATGTTGTGATTTAGTAAGAAAAGGACTGAGTGATCAGGCCAGGACACACCTTTTGTTTCTAAAACACTGAACTGGGACTTGATGGAGTCTATTAGAAACTTCATTCCTGTTGATGAAATGTCCAAGCACTGACTTAACTTGCAGTGCCATGCATGTCTGGGGGAGAGGAAGGTGAACATGACTGAGATCTGCCCCACATGACATTTGTTGGTTGTCCTGCACATCTCACTCCCCCAGCAGCCCCTGTGCCCTGCCCATGCTGACCCTGACCTCTCTACCTACACGTCTGCTGCCTCAGTAATTCCTCTCTGCAAGTTGAGTCATGTACCCTGATGTGCTCCAGCCCTTTCCAACACACTCACAGAATCATCTGACACCATCAGTAAATGGGGCTTTATATCCACTGAGCAACAAGACACACTCTGTACTGATAATTCTCTGTTATTTCCCCAAATTCTTGCTGTGTGGCAGGATTAATTTTTGTTGCTGTGAGTTTTTCCTGTCAAACCCTCTAAGTATTCCTTGGATTTTGAGAGCAGCAAGGAGTGCACAGCACAGAGGCACTTCTGCAGCTCCATCTTAGCTTCATGATGTCAGCAATATGGAGCCTGCTCTTTCCAAAGCAGTCCACAAACACTAAACAATTCTTCACTGCAAATCTGCTGTCTGGCAGAGAAATCTTCCCATGGGTGTTCAGCTGGGAAACCAGAGCAGAGGTTAAGACCCAAATCCTCTTATGAAAGCAAAAGATCTGGTCTGAAGAGGTTTGTCCAGTGCCCCAAAAGTTGGTAGGGAGCTGAGATAAACATTAAATCCTGGCTTGCAGATGTGATTTCAGACCAGCAGAAACTGTCTTGGGCTTGACTAAGTCTAAAGGAGGATTAAAGGAGCCCAGTCACAAACTGGAAATAACTGCTAACTAAATCTCTTCAGAAAAAAAAAAAAAAAATAAAATATATATATATATATATAATTACTCTCCTCTTCCTTTGCCCAAATTCCCCAGACTCTCTGTCCAGTCCTAGCCCTGGTCTGAATGCATCCCCCAGCCACAATCCATGCTTTCAAGAGAGGGAACTGACCCTGGGTGACAGCTCCAAGCTGTCACCATCTGCTCTCTGGAAACACTGCCACGAGAGCTGGCCATGCCACAGCAGCCTCCTCACAGATCTGCTGGAGAGACACAAATGTTCACGTGGTGCAGGAGCTAATCATGGCAGCCCTTGGAACCAGGATGGAAAATATTAGTGTAACAGCATGAAGGGAATGGCAAACAAAGGAGAAAAAGCAGGACAGACCAAAGGCACAACTCTGGAATAGGGAACTCAGTAAATCATGGAGGTCTTTCAGCCAGGGTTGCTATTATTAGTGACACTCAGGCTTGTGATCAGCCAGGAGTTGACCCAGGCTTTCCCATGAAAAGCCTTATTATGAACACCATGGAAATTGGGGCAGATCAGAGCCTACAGTGACTTTGACACTTCCCACTGCATAAATCTGCTTTCAGTTGCCCATATCTTTGCCAGACTTTACCCACTGGAGATGAGATGTCCCATGATGACTGTCTGCCCCAAGCTGGATTCTCTTGCTGTATTTCAGAAGAAAGAAAAAAAAAAGAGAGGATTCACATCTTCCTTAAGACCAGGAGAAGGCAAAATATTTGATTTTGCCCACATGAAAAGGAATCTCATGACCCTCTCAGTGGGGAGGTCTCACTTCAGTATCTTTTGTAGTTAAAATTTGGCTGCAAGGCTTCCAGTGCTTTGGGGAATGAACTCTTGACTCTTCCCACAAAAACTGTCTGGATTTGGTCAAGCAAAAAGAAAAATTTTCAAGACCTCTAGCAACCTCAGTGCTTCTCCAGGCTCAGAACATCACAGGGCCTCCTCACTCAGCAGAGTCCACATCAAATCAGCATGGTGGGTGGGACAGGGTGCATCCAGGCAGGAGAATGTGCCAGTGGGCACTGCAACTGGGAGGCTGTGAACAACAGGGGCAGTCTGGCAGAGTTCTGGTGTGAGAGGATCACACAACAGCTCCCCATCTGCACCTCAGGCTTAGCAGCCCATCTCTTAGGCTCGTGTCTAATATTCCAGCTCAAAGTCCCTGACTGCTGAGCTCAGTGTGAATGAGCTTCCCAAGAAAGGTCTCTGAGTTTCCCTTTGTGATCTGGCCCCCTGTGGATTTTACAGGACCATAAGGGTGCTTTTATGAGATTCACCCCTTGCAGTGTGGAGGTTTTTATTAGAAACATGCCTTCCTCCTCTGTCATTTATGATAAATAATGTTTATTGATGTTCACTTCCTTCAGTGAAATAAAGTGTCAAACAGCACGTTGGTATTTGCCAATTTTCTTTTCACATTTCATGTTATGTGCTTTTTATGTTACATGCCTGATTAAAAATTTAAACATTGTCACCCTCAGTGCTAAAATACCTTGCCAGAGCATCTCTAATTATGTTTCCTTGTCTGCTCTGAGCAGGGACTGACATTTCTGGGTCAAGATCTGGTTGTTGATATGCAGCACAGGAGGTATCCAATAGCCACTTGCTGCAAAATAGCTCCTTCTCTCGTGCACAGTGATGGTGCAGATGCAGGTACCCAGGGGACTCTGCTCACTCCGTGGCACTCCCTGGCTCAGGAGGCCTTCTCTGCTTCCCACACATCCCTTTGGATTGCAGTGGATTCACCCAAAACAACAACAGAGATGGCCAAGTGCAGGAGAAGGAAGGTCTCCAAGGAGCCGTGCCACCAGGGGTGGTGGGCAGGGCACCCATCCTGCTCCCAGCACCACCCTCACTGCAGCAGCAGCAGCTTTGGCCTTTCAGGAAGGTCAGCCTGAGCTTCACCTCAGGCACAGACTTTGTTCAGCCTCCTGGGCACCCTGGCTGGGTGCTCGAGCTCCCCACCCCAGGACATGGCAGAGGGTACCTGCTTTAGACAGGCCCTGGGAGCTGTTGCCCTGCTCCAGAGGAGGCTTTGCTGGCTGTGCACCTTGCCTGGCTCCTGCAGCAGACCTTGCTGCTTATTTTTGCAAGAAGAATTGAAAATAAGAACTCATCTGCAGCTTTTTCCTCCTCTGTAGCCACATCCAAAGCAACAGACCCATTTCCAGCAGGTTAACAGACCTTTAGGACCAGTTTTTTCAGCAAGAGTTTCTTAAGCACACTTGTTTGTTTTGATGTTTTGGGGCAGTTTGGGTTTCAACTACAATCCCTGACATGCACAGGAACCCAGGCTGGTGTGCAGAAATTCACCTGGGTATGCTAAGCTGTGGAGCAGGGCATCTAACAACACAACTGACCTCCAGGAGGAGCCTTTGCACATATAAAAATGCCAAGAGTGATATATGCTGGTGGAAATATGGCTATTAAAAACTAAAAAAACCCCTTACAATATTTGCTACGTTTGTTTGCAACTCTGCCTCACAAAATGTAGTTAAAACCAGCCAGGTTTTCCAAAGGAATCCATATTCAGAAAATTCAGCTGTTCTCCTTGGGAGCTGATGGTTGATGAACAGTTATGGAATCCAGGCATAATTTATGGTGAATGTTCAAATTAGTTAAAAGGTGGCATTATATATGGCTCAATGTTTCACCAGCACGTTAAAGAGTGTCCTTATTTGACCCATTAAATGCACATTGTATGAAGACTGATATGTTCCAAGGTATTGCAAAAATCCTTCCCTGTTGTTACCAGTTTTCTTGCATTATTTGCTCTCAGAAATTATTACTGTAGCAGAAGAAAAGAAGAAAAATCCAAAATGAGGCTCCAAATTTAAAAGCACCCATTGAAAACTCCAGAGGATTTCACAGTATCACAGAGTATCAGGGGTCGAAAGGGACCTGAAAACATTAGGATTATTTTATGTATCATTTTACATAAAACAGCCTTAATTTGTGACCACCAGCTCCATGACCCTGACTAGCACAGAAACATTAAGGAAATAAATGTGTGTGGCTAAAGGGAATTTACAAACAGCTGCAGGACCAGCTACAACTGTTCTGCTGAACCTGGTTTTAAGTGAAAAAAAAAAATGACTGTACTAACAAAACAGAGACAAATCTGTGGCCTTCAGTATAAAATTATGTGTTCAGGTAACATTTTCCTGTTAAATATGTGACATCAGCATATGCAACATTTCTGGAGTACACAGCAACTTGCTAAGTACCTGTTGGATTTCTGGACTCCAGTGGTGTGCCCATTTCTTAGAGGAAAATCAACCCTGCCAAGTGCTGCTGTATTTGGATGGTTGTACACTTTACATCTTTAACCCTGATCTAGTCAGCTAAAGAAATGTGTTCCTGACACTTCCAATTACCATTTCAATGGCATGATTTTGCTAGAATTAGGAATTAGCCTTTCATTAGTGGTGTTCTGTTTAATTAACACCATGAAACCATGCTGTGGACACTGCTCACTGATACATCTGACAATAAAGGGCTGCAGGAAACTCTCAGGAGCAACTGCTTGGGCTTCTGCATCTGCTTCACAGTTGGCTGTGCTGTACCAAAAGGTTGATGCCCCAGCCAGGCTGAAGGGCTGGGGACACAGAGGATGGCAGAAACTCTTGCAGCTCCCCAAAACACAACCATCACAAACTAAAGCTGCAAGGCCAGCAAGGTCTGTTTAGAAAAAAAATAAAAGAGAGAAAACACTTAGTTGAATATAAAAAAATCAGCATCATCAGAGAGATTCATCTGTAAAACACCCCCCAGGAGGAGCACAGTGTGTGCTGCACTGAGTGGCCAGCCACAGGAGCTGGGTGGGCACTGGATGCCTCTGAAGCATCCCTGGAAATCATGTGGCAGCTCTTGAGAACCAGCTCTGAACTCAGAAACCTGTTATCACTAATGAGGATGGGTGTCATTTCACAATAGCTGCAATAAACATTTGTTCAAAGCAAAAGAAAAGTGAGATTAGAAAACATGCAATATGTCCCAGCATTAGTGGAAAACCTATTTGTGCCATCTATTTGGGGAAAAATTATTGAAGAACAGTTCATCCATGTGAAAATATTAGCACTGTAATTCTGTCAAGGTCAGTGAGACCTAGAGATTTGCTGAGAAATCACCTTCATTTCACCAGGTAAATAAAGAACTCGTTTTTCAAAGCAGCCTATTGAAGAAGGCACTCCATAGCAACAGTTAAATTATGAATACAGCACATATGTTCCATATCATATCATTTACAGCACACTTTAGCATAGACATAATGCTTAGTAACAAACTACAGCACCATTCACAAAATGCATTTAAATAGCATAATTTAGTTCATTAAATTCAGTCATTTACAGTAAATCAAAATTATCACAGGAATTGAAGAGAGTACACAGTTGTTTGTTTGAATAGTTAAGCTAGGGAAGTCAATTCCTTTTTGAAGGTCAAGGACACAGTTGTTTCCATTTTCTGTTGTAAAAAAGACACAGCCTGTGTCATAAGATAATTTAGTATCATCTGAATGTGATCAAGTCCTTTCCCCCTGCTTGTCCTGTATTATATAACTGCCACACCTAGAATATCTCCAAGTCAAGGAAACACTTTACATTTCATGTTATCAAATTAGACTTCTTTTTTTTTTTTTTTCCTCTTATGGACTGAATGGATGTGATTCTGGGTTTTTAAAAGGATTTAGTCTTGCAAATCTGCAGCCTATTACTTGGAAGCAAAGATGTATGTTTTCCCCTAGTCCAGCCATCAATTGCTTGGCCTGTGGAAATATTATTATAAAAGAAAAGTGGATTTTTTTTGGAGCCTTTCTAAAAGAAAAAAATCCAGCTTTTGCTGTTGGAGGTGCAGTGTGTTTGCACGTGTGTGTGTGTGTGTGGTGTGGGCAAGGAGGTTGGTGCAGAATTGACTTTGCAGCACAGACTGAGTGCCCAGGGATGAATCTGTGGATCCCTGTAGGGAAATGCTGAGGTTTCAACCTCCCCATGCTTTCCTGGGCATCAGAGGATGGTCCATCCATGCACTGAAGCTCACAGCAGGGGAGACTAGCCCTGCTGCACTCCAGACACCTGCTGCAGTGGGAGGTGTCCCTGCACTTGGAACTGGGTAGTCTTTAAGGTCCCTTCCAAACTCTCCTAGGTCTCTGTGAGGCTGAGGGAACATTCAGTTTCTTGAGAAGATGAGCAGCCAGCACCAATCCCAGTGTCTTGCCAGAGCTCTTCTGAACAGGGCTCCAGAAGAGGTCTGGGAACAGGGCAATATTTGTTGTCCCCATCCCCACCCACATCAGACACCCTGGCAGCCCCTCTGAGCAGTCCCTGGACACAGCAGCACAGCAACCAGCTCTTGGCAGCTGAGGGCTGACCCTGCTTCGATGGGAGCTCTGTGAAATACTCCAGGGACAGCCTGGGAATTGCTAGGCAAGCAGCCAGCCATGTTCAGGAGGAGGCAATTAGGTCCCAAACAGAAATGAATTATGCTAGAGAGAGAAAATTGCTTGTTGACACTGGTGCACAACAAAGAGAGAGGAGGAAAAAATGTTCTTAAGACAAATAACCTTTCCCTTGTCGCCAGGCACGGGGGCACAAGCCACGAGCAGGCACAAAGGACACAGATGGCAGCTCAGATCCTTTGTGGCACACACTGCCACCACAGCTGTCCTGGGACTGCAGGGGAGCAGACCTGTTACAGATGACCCCGGGCACTGAGGAAGCACCAAGAAGGTTCACCAGAGCAAAAGTGCCAACCTGTTCAAAGGGCAGAGCTGTGAGCTGAGGGTCGGTGCCGCAGGATGTGTCTGGGTGCAGCTGGAGCCTCCTGTCCTTGCCACAGCCCCAGAGTGCTGCAAGGAGCAGGGTGCTGGGTGCCAGCAGCTCCAGCAGGTACCCAGGAGAGATGGGCTGTGGAGTTACCAAGGCTCTCTCCCTGCTTTTTAACACCTGGAAAAGCAGCCTGTGGGCAGTTTGTTACAGCTGGGAACTGAGCTCTGCAAACCAGCCTGGAGACTGGGAAGGAAACTGAGCTAATGCTGGGATTTGTGAAGCTGGCATTTGCAATGAAGGCCACAGCAGATCAGAGCTCACCTGGAAAGGTGCAACATCATCTAGGGCCAAACACAGGCTAAAGGAGTTTCCAGTATTTCCCACCTCTGCCTGAAGAAATGGACAGTAAATGTGCCCCAGTTCAATCTCACTTCAGGAGTTTCCCTGTTGGGACAGTGGGTGTGACAGTAACACTGAGGCACAAGGAAAACTTTGATCCTGAAGAGCTGAAGCCCAGGGAGAATCTGGCTTCAGACTCCCAGTGTTCTGCTAACTGGTCTGGAAATTGTACAAAATCATTAACTCATCCTTGGAAGTTTTTTCATGATAGATGGTAACTATTTGGTCTGTCATCTCCAGAGCCTGCCTCTCTCAGGAGTGATAACTATGTACCTGAGGGCTGCCACTAGAGAATAGCAGAGGGATACATCACCTCTGCTGCCAGGCAGTCCTCAGCCTGGCTGTGTCTGATTGCTGCTGGGTGGTACTGGTGCTAGCACTGCTGCTGGTCTTCCTTTAACTCTACGGTGCTCATTTGGCCCCAAAACTGTATTCAAGACTTGACAGTGGGACTGGAGAGCAGTGAGCTCAGGAGGAAAATTCCAGCCTCACTTGGAGATGATTATAAATCTTTTCTCTCCTATTCAGACACTATATTAAGGCTTCTGCATTGGCCCAGAATTTGCTCTTTAATTTCCACTTTTCTTCTTTCCATGAGCTTCAGCCAGTCTTTGAGAGGAGGAGGGGGGGTGATAGCTGAGCACTGACAAAGGGCCTCATTCACCAACCAGCAGCAGCCTCGTTTGCCATTTCCCCAGCACCCAGGAACCAACTCTGCTGTGACAGGAGAACCTTTGGAGATCAGACAAACTCCAGATTCCCCCTGCAGCCACCGTGTCCTGCTCAGGCCACATCTGCACTGCCAGGCACCGTGCTGCCCCCGCCGTGGGCTCGCACGCTCCTCTTGCCAAGCTCCAGGACCTCAGGCAGAAGCCATTGCAAGCCATCTGCCAGCACTCTGCAGGCTGAGCTGCTATTATTTATTAAAAAGACTTTGCTTCCTTCCAAAAAAAGTGCCTCGAGATGAAGTGAAAGGACTCTGAGCCAACCTCACCAGTATTTCTTGGTCTACATCATTAACTCAACTGGCATGTTGAGCTCTGCTTGGGAGCTGGACACAAGAACTGATTGCCAGTGCCTGACACACAGGAATGTTAAATCCCAGAGGCAGAGGAGGGTTTGGGAGCAAGCAATAGCTGATGGGTGCCCTTGCCCCTGCAGCCTCCTGCACAGCCCCTGTCAGAGCCCACACCACCCAAGCTCACCCTTCCTGCAAGTCCCTTGTGGCAAATGCCAAGAAGGAGCCTGTGTGTGTTGGAATCATTTCACAGAAAGGCAGGATCTTCACCTGCTTTATAGATGTGCAAACTAAGGCACAAGGAAAAACCTCATGGCCAAGTGACCCAGTGTGTGTTTGCAGGGTGGAGGGCAATGTGGCAGGTCCCAGGGGACCAGAGGAGTTTCAGTCCAGCCAGCACTAGGGCTGCTGAGAGTCCCCAGGACAAGCCAAACCCCTCCATGCAGAGAGGAGGCACCAGTGACAGTGAAACTGGTATTAACACCCCAGATGAAATGCTCATCAGTCCCTTCTGCTCCTCTGGAGCTTCCTCCAAGTGCCTGGAGTTGGCTGGGGCTTTGTCAGACACCAGCCTGGGGGTGTCCACCCGAGCACAGCACTCAGTGCAGACATCAACAGCAGCACGAGAAGATTGAGAATGGTTCTTCTGGTCAAAGCAAGCCCACACAAAACCCAGCCTGCACCAACCATCACTACCTGGCCAGTGGGTGGGGTAGGTACCATTGAGACCTTTCAGCATCAGCAGAAGCTTCCCATATCCTCACAGTGGGGTGAGACCTCATCCACCTGCTGAATCAAGACACCAGTGCCAGGCTCCCACTTGTCATTCCTCTCTGGTGGTGTTTCACTGAGCAGGTAGCAACCCCAGAGCAATGGGAGAAAGGAGGCAGGCAATGGGAAGCCATGGTTCAGGTCACTCAGCATGCCAGCCCTGCCCATCCTCTCTGCTCTCAGCCTGCCTCAGACCAGCCCCCCAACAAATGCTTCATGTGGCAGTGAACCTGTGGGAGAAAGAAACGAGCTGTTCAGTGAGGTTATGCTCTGGGAATGTCTCTGCTCTGGCAACAGCATCCACTGTACCTCCTGATTAGGTTTATGTGACAATGTGGCTTTTAAGGCTCACTGTGCTGAATAAAAATTTAGGCAATTAGGGATCTTATTTCTTAGGAAGAACTGCTTGCTATCCTATATTAATACAGATTTGGCTCAATTAAAATTGTTCACAGTCAGCAAAAACAATTTCTGCACTGTAATGAAATAATGAAATAATTATATGCAAGGGAGGGCTTCTGATCTTTTTAATTATTCTATTCTTCATTTTTAAAAGGGCTATTTGAAAACGCACTCTTATAATTGATTGCTATAAATCAGTCAGAAGCATTCTAAGGATCATAAATATTCTAACTTTTAAAAGACAAAGAAATGCTAAATATTCAATGAAATCCTTCAATATTCAGAAAATTTAATCTAGGGTAAAAGGATAGACTGCTCTTTTGAAAATAAAAAGTAAATTTGTTGTCCTGTGAAAAATGAAATATCTTGAATGTCAGTAACAGAAATGGAATTAACAAGAGATCTTTTTATTGTTTTTTAAGGTCATTAGGCTGTGAATTCTATAATTATGGAAATTGTCAGTCCAGTTCTGTGGAGTGTTTGCTCCCATCCATAAGGTATTGGAATGTTCAATCAGTCTCTCTCGTGGGAAAGTTAGGTCATAACTGTAAGTGTACCAGCAAAATTGAATTAAGCAAAGAGATTTCATTAGTATTTATAGCCAGAAGGCATCTGTAAAAGTACAGGGCAAAGAAGTTATGTGGAAGTCAAAGGAGAAAAAAAAATGGGTTTCTGGTGACAAAGGCGAATCTGAAAGAGATATAAGTGTATAATGAATAAGAGCTATTGAGCACTGCTCCAGAGAGGGACCTGCAGAGACCTCAAATATTGATTTTCTTCTGTATGCCTTTGGACTACATATGTAATTGTTTGGATTTGCTGTCTTCATGATACAACAATATTTGTTGTTGAAGGTTAAAAAGCAGAGTGTGAAACGACTCGAAAAAGTCTGAAACATGTTGGGAAATGATTCTAAATTCTACAAGGAGGATTGAGGGAGCTGGAGTCTGGATTTCCCAGCAAATAAACATTTTAATTGCAATCAAAAGTATTTCTCTATTGAGAGTATAGCTCCTGGTGCTGCAGAACCATACTGCAGCTATTGATTGAAAAGATCCTATTGGCTTCTAATGAGTTGATCTGACTTTCTATACCATGAAAATATTCAGTGTGCTTTTGGATGTGCTCCCTCTGTGTCTAGACCTACAGATAAACATAGTTATATAGATATTTATATATTTATATAGGACTGGCAGTGCCTCTCTGGGTCTCAATGCAAGATGAAAATGTATTTCCTGGTGCTGATAAATGCCTTAAGGAAATAAACCTCTTAATATAGTTTCATTCTGCAGAAAGAAGTATAAAAAAACACCTTAAAAATTACTCTCATCTTTGAGAGTTCCATAACACTGTCACAGTGGGTCTTTTATCTCCCTGCAAAAGGGATTTGTGACTATTTGGAGTCCCGAGTGACACGTTACACATGCAGTCCTCATGTTGGCAGGCACAGCAGTCAAATCTTCACTGGCACTGGTATCAGCTTGGTCCCTGACTCCATTGGGATGTAGCCTGGGATTAGAGAGTCTCTTGGACATGGTGGAGAGCTGCAGGTGAAGGGTGTCCCTGGAGAGCTGGAGATAACCCAGTTCTCAGCCCCCCCAGACTGTTCAGTCTCTTCTGAGGTGGTCAGACTGGCAGGAGGGAGTCCATTTCCAGAAGCAGTGGACTAGGCAGAACCTGGTGGAGTCTGACAATCAGGTCTTCAGCAAGTCCCAGGGAGGAGCAGCTTGGAAAAAGCCCAAACCCAGCTGTAAACGAGAATAAGAATGGGATTAAACCCCCAGTGGACCCTGGCCCTGCTAAACCCAGCACGAGATCTGTGGGGCTGCAAGATCACCCATCACCTGCACAACCTGGAAGGAGCAGAATCCTTGGGGAGCTCAGGGAAAGGTGCAGTTCTCCTTGTCCTCTAAACTCAAGAGCTGTCAGAGATGAGAATCACAGCCCTTTCCTAAAGCAGGGATGCAACTTGCTGGGTCCTTTCTTGCTTGTTAAGGACATCAAAGCACCTCAACTCCCACCCCAGGCACTGTTGAAGAGCCAGTGGTGGTACCAACAGCCCTGCTGCATGCTGGAAGCCTGATGGGATCAGGAATTCAGCTTCCAGACCTCCCTGTGCAGTATTCTGAGTCCCACTCAACAGAGGAAAATGGAAATGTTCTGCTCTGACTCCTCTGTCATCTGGAGCAGTTTCACTCTGCCCCTCCCAGGGTGTGACTATTGCACATGGCCCCCGGTGAGATGGGATTACAGCACAGAGGGATGAAGTGATTTACCCAGGGCCATATGATAGCAAAGCCAATAGAAGTCAGTGACTCTGAGATCCAAATCTATACAAGCTTCTCTAGGCTACACTATGGTGGTTTTCTCCCCAAATTCAACAAATCATCCTGAAGAACTCATCTTCAGAACATCCCCTGCCTCCCTAGGACGAGACTAATCACAAATTAAATGTGCCTTTGTTGATCTTAAGTCAAACTAGTTTCTAATAAGGCACTTTTCACACCAACTCCCATGAAAAGAACATTTCCAAACCCACTAAACCAAGTGGTTTGGAGTTGCAAACAGCCCAGAGAGCTGTGGGCAGGACTGTGCTGTCCCCTCCCCAGCTCCCACATCTCTCTGCTCACCCTGCCAAGTAGTGGAGGGGCTGGAAGTTTTTGAAGCCCTGCTGTCAGAGTACAATGTTGCCTAAGCAAGCATTAAGAGATTATGGTAATCACAGGTATGCTTACTCCAAATAAAAGGTTTCATTAATCAAGCCATATTGAGATAAACCTGTCAGTGGACAGAGGAAACTAGAAATCAAATGCTGTGAAAGTTCTGACAGATTGTTAAATAGAAACCCTTTAAAACTGAATTTAATTTACTGTGATATTACAGATATTTATGCATCAATAGGCAGGTGCAGATTGAGTTCAGAGGTCAGCTCTGGTGCTTGAAAAATAAACGTGCAGAATGAAACAAAAGGTGACAGTTGCCTTTGTCAGAAATTACACTTTATTCAACTAAATATGAAGCTTTCACCTGATTGGTGTGAAGCAGAAAGGCACAGGGCCAGGGCACAATTTCCTGCAGCAGATTGGCTGACAAATAATTACAGAAACACTGCCCAAAAATGGGCATCTCTCATCTTTGCCAGAGGAGAAGAGGAACAAATATTGCACCCCAGAATCAGAGTGAGGCATCAGGGGCAGTGAGAACAGAGACCTGCCTGCAGCTGGCCACTAGTTACACCCTCAGAGAGCTGCTCTCCTGCTGCCCACTGTGTGCTTCACTTCCCTACTGAGTATTTAGTTGTTTAATTTCTCATCGTGGGTATTTTTAAACCTCTCCATTTGCAGATTCACAGCTTCTTCAGAATCAGCCCATTCCTCCTTAGCTTCAGGAATTTGGACAAATAATGTGGAGAAAAGGAAATTTCAGGAGAGATTTCTGTCCGGGTAGTTCTGCCAGCAAGTTGCACAAAGTTTTTGGCAGAGTGGAGTGCTGATCACCTGGGCAAAGAGCTGCAGCTCAGCCTGATTCACATCATTCTTTGGTGGAACAAGAGCTCAGAGACTGGTCACTGAAGCAGAATTTAGCCCCTCATTCCTGGCTCAGGGATTGTCTCCTGCAGACAGGCAGAAATCTTTTTGGCATTGACAGGCTGGATCTATATCTAATGTTTATGTTTGACTTCAATAAAATGATTACATTGCTTTTTCTTCTTCTTCTTTCAAACAGATGGCTGCAATCTGAAGGGGAAATTTGGACTTCATTATATTCCTAAGGCAACAAGAAGGCTCCTTCTGACTCCAGCAAACACAGGAGGAATTCCCTGAATAAGAGCAATTGTAAGTGTAAAGAAGTATGTCAGTGCTATATGATATCAACATATTTATCTGCCAAATGTTTATGAGATCATATCTAAATACATGGCTCCAAAACATATAAGTATATTCCATTTCACACACATAAGAAACATGTAAAACATGCAGGACATGTTAGCTAAAGCTATGCTAGACATATGTCCTTCCTACAATGACAGCCTGAAAAACCCTCCCCAGTCCTTACCCTCTTATCCACAGAGCAACCAGAGCAGCAAAGCTGTTCAGGATCTGGCCCATCTCTCTGAGAAAACATCCCTTTTTTGCTTGCATGAGGGATGAGAGAAGCCAAACTGGCAGGATACTCCAACAAAATCCCAGCCTTTGTGCCTCCTCATCACCCCCCTGTGAGCAGCACATGGTAACTCAAACCTGCCCTGCCAGACCCTTCCAGTGACTGGAGTCACTCTGGCTGTGACTTCAGGAATGACCATTGCTCCAGCTGGAGGTTCACTAAGAAAGGAAAATAAAATAGTAAAATCTTCCTGGAGAAAGCAAGGAAGGAAAATATTTCATATATATGAAGATGAGAATTTACCTTACAAATTTTAACAAGACTTATGTGGAAAAATGAAACTCTAGCTCAGCTTTAGAATACACTTAACTTGAAGTACATATTTAAATCCCATTAATTTACATGGTTTAAATGCTATGCTGAGTAATTCTGGAAATATGGGCTGGAGGACTGGGGGAATATTCAGGAAGTTCATCCCTTTGCTTGGAGGGAGACCATGACAGATCTACCAAAGCTGTAACTACACAGAAGTCAGTGATACTCCAGAAACAATCCAGATGTGTAAGAGAGGAACCACCTCACCTGCTAAATCCACACAGGCTTTAGCTGGTCCTCAAACAGCACCAGGGTCTCCTGTGAGTCCTAACTCCATCCCAAGGCAAGTGCAGTGAGTTTAACTCCACATTCCCAGGCTCCAGAGGGATCTAGACAGAGGCAGGACTCAGTGGGACCCCATCCTTCTCCACAGCTCCTAACAGGAGGTTGGAGCCAGGGGGGGGATCAGGCTCTGCTCCCAAGGAACAAGTGACAGGATGAGAGGATGGGATTCTCCCAGTGAATCCCAGTATCTCCCCTTGCAGCACTGGGGACCAGTAACGCTGTTCCCATAGTGGAAGGAGTTGCAGGAGTTAAATGTGTTCATTTCCATGCAGTGTTTTGAGATCAGTGGGTTGAAAGCTTTATGTCAGCACAAATGTCTTCTGATTATGGATGAACATTAACTCTGCATTGGTGCTAAGAGGTGTAACAAGCAGTAACGAGGTAAAATTAATAAATGGCCTATGTAGACCAGCTACAAGGAGAAGTATCTGGTAGGCAGTGGAATATTTTCCTAAGGGAAGTGGGGAAAAAAAATCCCATCAATTGGAAAGTTTTAAATAAACCCAAGGAAACGAAATGAACCCTCTAACATCTGCACTGTGTGAGTCCTCAAAGTAGATGATCCACAAGTATCACACAGAGCCATTTTCACCAGTAAAACTTACAAGCAGCAGTAAAAAAAAATTAGTCAAGTGGAGCCACCATGGCTGGAGAGCTTCCAGAGGGGCCAAAACCCACCCAAAGTGGCTCCTCTCCATGGCCACAGGCTAGTGTAGGGGATCACACCCCCCAGCAGCCCCCCAGCCAGTGGGACAGCAGCCCCTGCACACCCCTGGGACCCTCTCCAAGCCTCTGAAACCTTCCTGCCTTCCCACCCCAGAGCAGATGGGCAAGGCTGCAGGAAACCCACAGCAGCTCTGGGACAGGAGGGGCAGGGTTAGGTCTTTTCTCCCCCACCACACCAACCTGCCACAGCCCTCCCCTTTTTAGTTATTTAGATGAGTTTACAAAGCAATTAAGACATTTTGGCAAATGCTGAGGAGCAGATTTCCTTGTGATAGATCATTTCTGGCTTTTTTTTTTTCTCCTCTCCTTCTGGATAGATAAATATTTCATGGTCCCACAGACGTATTTTGTCTCTGCCCATTTAAACGTGCCTGGTGAACTCCTCCATCATGTAATATTTTAAGAAGACCCTCTAAAAAAAGCTTTATTTACAGTTTGTAAATATTACCCAATGAGTTCATCACCTCCTTACTGGAATTCCTCTTGGAAACCTTTTTTACCTGGGCAAAAGCAGGAAATCCAACCAAAAAAAAATTAAAAATACTGTTGATGGAATAAACACTGATTCTTCACATCCTCCTCTTTCAATTAACAATCCCACCCTTTAATGATTTCTGTCAAAATTAAAGCCCTCCCTGGTGTTATCCATCCTGAGACAGGCATGAGATAAGTTGCCAATGATGTTCTTCCCATCAATGCTGGAAATGCTCATCCAGGCTCTGTGCTGCCTGTGATCCCTCAGAGAAACTTGTGAAATCAGGAGGTTTTTACAACATGCCCTGGAAGGCATTAGAAAGCTTTAATAAAATGTTTAATAAAGATTCTTCTAATAAGGTGAAGGATCTAAACTGAATTCACAGAAATACCCTAATGGTCAAACTGACAAAGAAGCTTTGTGAGAACAGCAGGAAACCTCTGCTGGATATGGGCCATGTTACCCCAAAATATAATATTAAAAATATATATTAAATATAATATATATATATTTTGGCCAAAAAAAATTAATTTTAGGGCAAAAAAAATCTTTT
>JAOEGS010000582.1:110107-140926 GCA_025447755.1 Corythornis vintsioides | reverse complement strand
CCTGCGCTGCTCCCGCCCCCTCCCGGCACGGTCACACTGGTTTCGGATAAATAATTCCAGGGTCCAGGAAGAGGCTGCTGGCAGGGCAAGTTGGCGTCGGGCAAAGGGAACTAAAATTAAGTTTTAGGAACTACTGAAAAATTCTGGCATTCCTGAGAAGTGCTTTTTATGCTGTTGTCAAGCCTGGGTGAGCGTCACACCCACTCTGCCCTTCACACAGGTGCTGCTTTACAGCCTGGACGCCTGCATTTAACCCTCAGCTTCCTAGAGAGTATCTGGTGCCCCAGCATCTCAGGGTCTCACATCCCAGTGCCCCCATGTACCAGGGTTCCCAGATCCTGCTGACCCCACATCATGGGGCACCTGCATCCTGGTGCCCCCATATCCCATGGTTCTCCCATCCCAGTACCCACACATCTCCTAGCTCCCTACTGAAGCCTTCGGCCCCAGAAGGTCACTGCCCAGAGCAAGCAACAACATTTCCCTCCAGCTCCTACCTCTTACAGCATTTGAGCAGCACTTCACGCTGTCAGTCAGAAGCAGCGTTGGGGCTGCCAGGCAGTGTGGTCTCTAGAAAAGGTGAAAGCAGGCAGTTAGACCTGTATTAGGGACTGCTGATGAGGAGAGGGGCCACCCACCCAACAGGACTGAGCCACATTGCCCTACATCTTCAAAAACAACCCTTGATTTTGAGTGCCTTAGCTCACCCAAGACACCTGGAGAGCCTCCAAACTGAAGCTCCCCCGGCTCAGCAGCCATGCTTGCAAAAGCTGTTTTGGTGTCATCAGCTCTTTCAAGATCAGGGAATGTATTTACTTTTTTTATTGGATGGGTGGGAACAGCATGTAAGTGCACTTTCCAACAGTCACTAATGAACAAGGTGCAAATCAGGAGGATGTGCACAGGTCAGGCCTATCAGAGAAACAGTCATCTTCATGTTTGGATGGTGACCATCATAAAAATCTGATAAAATCCCCTTTCCTGGGTTTGTTTTGTCATGAAGTGCCCAACTGTGGGGCAGCAGCAAGGTCTCTGTGCTCCTCATCAGAGGGCTCCACCAGCAGACAGATCCCAGATGCCCCAGGACAGGAGCTGACCTGGTGCTGCCCCGGTGGGACAAGCAGCACCAGTGTGCAGAACAAATGGATGGGGGGGGGACTAGAGAAAAGGTTTCTTCTCCCCTCTATGAACCTCCTTTAGATCTTTGCTATTTCTTGCCATAATCACCGGGAAATTACTAGTCAGGAGTGTGATTCCTGGGGTTATATTACCCCTTTAATCTCTCTGACTGCAGTGCAGAATTTTAAAGGGGTTCCAGAAAGAACAAGCACAAGACAGATTTTGTTGTTCGGCAGAGGGAACTTCAGTAGAGCTGATTGCAGGTCAAGAAAAAATTTTGGATTTCTGTATATTCAGACAAAATCTCCACTGTTAATCCTCACATCAGCAAACATTACAGGTCAAATGGCTTTTGAAAAATTTTATCAGTACTTTTCCCTTTCCTGCCTTTCCAGAGCCCAGCCAAGTAACCAGTTTCAATCTATTCAGGCACTTTTTACTATTTCTCCTGCACTAGCTGCTGAAATTTACAAATTCAGTCTGTTTCAGGCAGCCTTCCATTGCCAGGTTTATAAACCCAGTTAATGCCTGTACATCGAGCTGGAAACCCTCTGGAGGCCTCCTTCTGGGCGTTTTGGCAACAGCCATTTGATGGCCCTTCCAGGAAAATCCCACCAGAGACTGATCTCAGGCAAGCCCGGGGCAGCACAGCCAGGAAAGAGGACCCTCTCTCTTTGTGGCTGCCCTCACACCTCTCTTCACCCCCTGAAACCAGTTCTGCTGCCCCCAGATCAGAAACTGCTCTCCAAGAACACAACCTGTCCAGGGAAGCAGTAGATGCTGCAGCATTAGAAAACAGCCCATGGTGACAAACCAGGTGCCACTGTCCTGCCCCTTGGGCATCTCACAGCACCCACCTGCCAAGGTGCTGGTCCAGACCTCAGCCTTTGTCCCAAAGCAGGGAGAGCTCACAGGCTTGCCCTTTGCTCTCCTTCTCTCTTGACCTCTAATGCTCACACTAGAAAGCTGCACTCCCAGCAGACTTTCGGAAGCAGGTAATGAACTGCAACGCTGACATCTGTGACTGCTGGCCAGTGGTAACGCACTCCAAGCTGCACCATTAGAAGTTGGAGCATTTATTCCAATAACAATGAAAGTTACTGCTACTGAGACAAACTAACCCAAATTCTAGATGGTGGCTCCATAGACAGCTGAATTCAGGAAGACCACATCTGTCCACAGACTCATATAGCACCTAATTCTTACTAACAATTTTAACCTCACTCATTTTCTCTCGTTATGTGGCAACTCCAGAGTTCGTTACCATAAGCATTTAAGGCCTAAGTGACACACAATTCCAAATCTCACTGAAGATGGATGTGTCCTGACTGCTGAAATTAGTAGATCTCAGGCTTCTAAACCAGACAGAGGCTTTTGGAGATACTATGCTAAGGAAAGAAGCTGGCAGCCGAGCTCAGTGTCCGTCCTGCTTGGCCACATTGCAGTCATGTGCCACAGCCCTTTGGACACCTTGTCTGTGCCGAGTGGCTGCATCGATTCCACGCTGCCTGGAGAACGAGTTCATCTATCCGGTGCTGGAGAAATCTGCATTTATGTTTTGTATGCTCTATAAATTCAGTGTCATAATAAAAAGGATCTAAATCTTTACTGAATAATTCATTTTCATGCATAGGGAAGAAATAATGACCTATATTATATTCCATCTATCATTTAGCAAGTCCTAGATTGATGGGCTGGTGGGTTTCGGAAGCCCCTGCTGACTAACGGCACGCTGCGGCCTGGCCTGCCTGCTACCCAGATGTGGCTTCACCTGACACACATTATTTAGACAGTGCTACAGAGGGGTGAGACACTAGGGAGCCGCCAGGAAATCAAAGATCATTTAAAATGCAGAATGTCATTGCAAACAATTGGTCTTCTTGATGCATCCCTGCCTTTGGACTTACCCCCCAGCATCTACTGCGAGCAACACACACACTGGGAGATCTGCTTTGCCAGCCCTGCCTCAGAGAAGATACACCACCAAGGAAGGAAGCAACATCTTCAGGGACCATGGTTTCAGACAGATCTCTGGAGGGGTCAGGGAGGGTTGGCCAGACACAGGCCACATCCCCAAAGAGATGCAAGAAAGCTTTCTATACATCTTCACCCCTTGTTACGGAGGAAAGGCTTTCAATTGCACAGCACCCAGAAGCTGTTGTGATTTGTAGGCAAAAGTTCAACAGAGTGCAGATTTTGTGGGTTAGATGTTTTTTTATTATATTTTAGGCTGTTCCTCCCTTAAAATCCATCCATACTTCTTAGTGGGGAGGCTCTACACATCTTCCCAGGTTGCCAGTCCCTTTCTTTGTAACCAGCTGCTAAATCATGTGAAATGGAACCACAAAACCCAACACCCAACCACAAAACCCAACACCTGCACACAGCCCTGCCACGGGATTTATAGGCACCCAAGACCAGGTGCTGCCCCTTGCCACTTGCCAACAGCTAACAACAGCCACTTGAGTCTGGCTGTGTATAAAGGAGTCACTTAAAAACACAACAGCCAGTCCCTGAACTGAAATAAGTTGTCCCAGAACTAGTAATTTTGGGGAAACAATAACAGTTCACACCTAGTACTAAGGTGGCTCTAGTCTTTTTGGGTAGACACAGAAGTGTTTCCTAGTGGAAGTTCCAGATCTGCATTGACTTATTTCAGTATCTTGCTAATGAAGACATTACACTGACCTTACTAAAAACATTAGGATTTTAATCTTAATTGAGAAAACAGCATTTTTTTCAACTGTTTCAAAAGAAGACTAGAACCTAAATATTATCAGGCTCATCTTTTAGATGATAAAGGAGTGGGGGGAAAGCTCTGTGAGGAAAAATTTCAAAGCCTGCTTTGTTTTCATCAGCTTTGAAATCAACAGACAGCCCTGAGAATTTTGTTTTTCAGAACTACAGTGTTTAATTCTATTTACTACTTCCAGGCAATTCTATATATATACACACACACCAAAAAACCCAACCAGAATGCTTTAAACAAATCCTCCTGCTTTTTTCAGATGTGTCATTTCTCCTGCGGGTAGGATTGCAGGATACAGATCAATTAAGTTAAAAACAAAAACAAAATGGGGAGGAGAGGCAGGGGAAGAGGAGGGTTTGTTTTGTCCCTGTGCGGCTTTCCCTGCTTGATCACCTGCTCAGGTGCCCATCTCACAGATGATCTTCACCTTCCAGAGGGTTTTTGTGCAAATTTTTTCAAGGACCTTTCCTTATCTAGCATTGCACTGTGGGGAGAGGAGGTCTTTGGGCCACATAGACTCTTGGCTAGAGTTATGCCAGGAATCTTATTTCCTTCCCTTTCTCAAAATAAGGCTGTCTAGCTTATTTTTCTACCTGATTAATTGTTAACAAAGGCCTTTAAGATCCTCTGATAAACTGTTCCAGAAGTCCAAACTAATATTATTAACTATGAATCTTCTCTTATAAATAATTCCCAGAAGTAGATCAATGCTATAACTGAGCCAATGGATTCACTGGAATCATTTCTTCCTGTTACTCCTGGATATTTTTTCCCTGTCGCCACTAATCAATTATGATGATAAAACTACCCTGGAACACCCCCAAAATAAAGATAAACAATGTGCATTATCAGAGGCTGGGGATGTGTGCAGCATTGAAGATGTGTTACCTTCTCTGCTGCGCATTTGTTTTCCCTTACAGACAGTTAAGGGAAAAAAAAAAAAAAAAAAGGAGGCACAGTAAATGAATGGTCTGGATGTAACACAGCATTAATTCCCTGACCTTCTGCATTGAGTGACTAAGAATCTCAATCTCAATTATTCCTTTCATGATGGAATCTAAAATAGACACAGCAAGTCCTCACATTCTTGCTCAAAACCAGGAGCAGTCGAATGAGACGAGCCAGCCCGATCATTCGGTCCTGAAACCACATTCATTATCAGTTCCATGTCATTCAAAAAAATTGACTGCTGGAGAAAGCAAGAGCATCCAAGGAGAATTACTGCAAACTGTGCACCAGCAGTATGTGTATAAATACAAACACACCATCACATGTGCACATGCACTTCAAACTCATGAGTCAGAAGCTTAATAGAGGGGCATGAAAAGTAAGTCGCTCCCTAGAGGGCATGTGGCTACACATTGCCAACCAAGAGGGCATCGTGGCTACACATTGCCAACAAGCAGATCAAAACTGATGAAAACACCCTGCAAGGTTGACAGGCAAATATCACCTCCTGTAGATGCTGGGGATCCCCATGGTTATGCAAGTTCATCCCCACTAACAAGGATATCTCAGGGAGACCCTTACAAGATCTGGTCATGCCACACAACCTGGTGAGGCTCAGGGCTGGGAGACCATCCATGATAAGACCCAAGTTGTAAGCGAAGGGAACCATTCCTGCTGCAGGGTTAATTGCTCTGCAGATCATCTCTGCTGCAAAGTTACGTCTCAAAACACCTGTGTTCAGTGGCTGATCTAATGGTGAGAGAAAGGAATTGTCCAGATTTGCCTTTTGGGAACACAAGGAGCATATATCCCACCACATCCTCTTGCCCACAGGAGAGGCACCACAGTGGCCACTACTATCCACCTGGAGTATTTTGTCCCTTTACCTGCTGCTCCTCTGGTCAACAGTCGCAGTTTGAAATCTTGGCATTTCTGCACCCCTGGCACACTGGAAATAACAAAAGCAGTAATTTCCCTTGTTTCCTGCCTGACTTCAGAGTTAACTAGTTTATTTACTTCTCTCCAGTTAATCAAATAATTCTTATTGCTGATACAGCAAATTCCATGACCGTTAAGACCACATTAAAGGAGACACAAGCAAGAAAGTTTCCATGAAGCTTTGGACTATCTCAGCACAGATCTGCAATAGCTATAAAATGGTCATAGTCACCCAAGCAATATATACTGGCTAAAGATCAGCCACTCATATGCACCTTTGAAGGGATTTTCCTGCAGCTGAAAAGCAAGGACTAAAAAAAAGGCCCCAGCCCCAACTGTGCAGAGTCTGCATGCAAGGGGCTGGATGCTCAGCTATGGTTGGCCTTGTTACAGCCTCACGGTAGGGCAGCATGCAGTCAGGAGCCTCGCTCACCCAACACAGCAGCTCCTTGGTCCCCTGGATTTACCTCTGATGCAATTCCCTGACTTTCCAGCAGCAGATGGGAATTGGACTCCTGAGTGTGCCTTTCTGGCCAGGGCCTGGCACAGTGCATGGAAAGCCTGGGAGAAAATAAGACATACGCAGCCTCTGACCATATCCTGAATTCCAGCATTGTACTCAGGAAGAAACGTGCCTGGTAAATGTAGCTGTAACTACATTAAAACTCAGTAATTTAATTCCAACCACATCATAGCAGAGGCGCAGATCAGATAAGCACAGAGAGCTGAGGAGCAGTGAGGCTGGTGCGTGTCCACTGCCCGGGGCTCGTGGGAGCTGCATCCCACCAGCACCCGGTCCATGGCACCACCTTTCCCAGGATCCAGCAGATATAGGGTTTGCAGAGCATCACACTTCCTCCCCCAAGGGATGGCACACACGTGTGAGCTGCATCCCCTGCTCCCTGCCTGCCTACTCTGACCTGCCATCCAGTGAAACCACTGCAGCCAAACCAGGCAGATCTCTGCACCTCCCACCTCACATCCAAGAGGATGGACATTAGTGCCCAGAGTGGCTGACAGCAGTGACTGCTGAGCACAAGGAGTGCTGGCAGCACATTGCTGAGCTACTCCAACACCCCACCATGTTCTCCAGCCCTTCACCACCCTGCCCAAGGATCTCCACCAGCCCAGCCTGGAGCCCAGCAAGGGAATGCGAGTGTTGAAGAGTCACTGGACACCCACAGCAGCCTCATCTGGACTCACTCATCTGCACACATTGCTACCTGAATGCCATCAGTACCTTGACCAAACCACACCAGACTACCGCGTCTGGCCATGGACCAAAACCCAGTATTTGAGTTATTACTGAGAACTGTTCTCATAATAGGGAGCATTCTTTTTCCATATTTAAGAAACTCCTCATCTTTAAGCAGCCTCTCCCCTTGGATTTAGAACACTGATGCATTGACTGTCAAGGTTCTAGATTCCTGGTCTGACTTTCAGGCAGCCATGAATTAAATCTTTTGTTCCAAATCATCTTCAGCAGAGTTTAACGCTGAACTTGTGCTTGGGCCTTTGCTGAATCAGGGCTTTGTTGACTTCCTGCTTTATTTATTTGGCTTTCTCTGATTGTTGAGCTGAGATGGCAACCTACCCTGGGACTTCTTGTGATAAAAAGCAAAGTCTGTGAATGCTGTGGAGTCTCTGCTGCATTAGGAGAGTAGTTTCATGAAGCTTCATGTCTTTCATATAGTTCTGTGAAACTACAGAGCAGAAGAAAATCAGTTTTGAGGAAGCAAAGATCTACTGTAGCAATTTAGATATAAACATAATTAAGTGGATGGTCCTGACATACCTGTCCCTTCTTGGTCAAAGTTCAGCTTTAAAAGAGATTTTGGATTGCAAGATCTATAATAATGCTTCCCTTGGTCCTTCTCAGATGGATCCAGATCTTTGGGTCCTTCATTTCTCTTCCCACACCATTCCCTTCCCACGTGGCAGCTTAATATTCACACTTAAACACCTATCAAAGCCTGTGCAAACCACAGCTGACAACACAGCAAACCTGGTTTTCAGACTCCAGATACCAAACCCAGAAATGCTGCAATCGCAAGTGGAGCACTACCCTGTAATAAAGTCACTGCCACTTCATACTTACTCAAATTACTTTGATGGGTTAATTTCACACTGAAGGCTCTTGGCTGAATTGGGCATAGTCTCTCTCCCCTCCAATGTGGTGCCAGATGAGGCATCCTGTGTCCTCCTGGAGGTGGCACACAGCCAGATTGAGCTGCTGAACACCACAGTTTTGACATTCCCTCCACCACCCTGCCACACTTGGCCTTGCACCATGATGACACGAGGAGCAGAGCCTGGAGCTGGGGTGACCCAAGACCACGGGTACCCCACCCCAGGAGTGGGAGATTTTTCAAACCTATCTTAAATCAGTTCAGCTACTATTGCACAAGCTGGGCTGAAAGCTCCCAGTGTAGGATCAGAAAAACACAACCAGCACAGCATCCACCCTTCCCAGTTAAAATTAGCTCAAAGCACTATGTAGGCACAACCGTGTCTCAGCAGACTTTGTGCCACATTGGGCACAACTCTTTTTTTTCCCCCCCCACAGCCTGGGCACATTAACATAGGGGCCCTCTATCTCCCCCCGACACATATCATGCCCATCCTGCCCAGCAGCACATGGATCCCACACAAGGAGCTGAAGCATCAGCTTCAAGCCAAGGCTACAGAGTTGCACTTACTGAAGCAAAAGTGATTCAACCCAGGACAGTCACTGGCTTTTCGGTGCAACCTTTTGTGCATTAGTTAAACCCTGGCTAGCACAGGGTTAGCTCTACATTTAACTAGCTGAAATAAGAACCAGGGATTTAACACTTGGGTTTGGTAACTTGTTGAAGAGACACAGTTGCAAATGTGCAATTTGTGAGTGTAAATACACTTAGGACTGATTATAGCTAAGCAAAATCAAGCTGCTCTTGAGCTGAGCTGGGAACACTGGGCTTTGCTGGTGATATTTAGAGCTTTCCCGAGTCCCTGGGTGTGGAGTGGTTTTCTAAAATTGCTGTTTTGTTTTTGTTTTTTTTCCATTTTCATTTAAAGTAAATGTACAGTTTTCAAAGCTCCAAGGGAAGAACTTGAAGTGTGACCTTTAGAGCTTTGATACTAGATGACAAATAAAAAGAATCCAAAGGACAATCCCTTAAAAAATATACATGGTTATTACTTACTGAGCAGAGATTGGAAATAAGGATGACATGTTTTGCTTGGAGTTCAAGATTGACAGCAGCCTCTTATGTTATCCTTAAACTATTGATGGGATAACACAGTCCTGGCAAATGCCTGCTGAATGCAACATTACCTGCCTGATTTTGCAGGACCAGGTGCTGTCTGGGCTCACTGGGCTGAGCCACCAGCCATGCACAGCCCCGAGGCATCGGCGTTTCCAGCAGAGCTAGTGGAAGGTTTCGTGAGTAAGCTGAAGCTGAACGTGCACTCCAGAAGGTGACATTTGCTTAGCTGGTGCTTGAGCGCATTTCAGCTCCACCTTTCCAAAGCAAAATCTCCGTATCATGTGGGAGCCACACCTGGAGGCCCACCAGGATGCTCAACAGCTACTCTTCATCCTATTTCTTGTCAAGATGATCTTTCAAGGAAAAGAAAAAACTTGGAAAATTTGGGCAACACTGAGCTAGTGTGTACAGAGGCTCTTGGACTTGTTCTTCCTAACTGAGGCCATTTTGGAGTAATACATCATTAAAACTCTGTCACTCTCATGATGTATTAGTGTAATGCATCATCAGAGCAGCATTGCTCCAGTGATGCATTACTCGTCACACAGCATCAGCCTCTCACCACCCAAACCTCCACCAGCAAGAACATGTTCAGGACAGACAGTACATTTTAACTTATTATTTTTAATTGGCAACTTGCACTATTCATTTCAAAACTTGGTTTTATTTTCTTCTGGGTAACCAGCTGGGACCAGCAGTGCAGGTCACTGGTTAAGAGCTGCCATTCTTGGAGAATACCCTACAGGCTTTACTTTGACACACTGCTGTCAGGGTTTAACCTCTGCTGGCAACTAAACACCACGCAGATGCTCAACCACCACTTTCCCCCCCCCCCACACCTCCAGACCCTATCTGTGAGATGGGAAGGATAATGAGAAGGAAGAAAAAAAGGTAAGACCTCAGGAGGTAAGATAAGGACAGTTTAATAACACAGAGAGAGAATATAACAACAGTACTAAGAATAGTACTAGCTAAATTATATACAAAACAAGTAATACAAGCCAGGAAGGCTCTACCTGTGCCCAAAATGCTGCTTTTGCTGCTCCGGCCATACTGAAATTACACACTGAAGCAAGTTGAAAACAGGCACCCCTATGCCAGGCCAGCCCTCCCCTTAAATAGGGGCAGGGGCTCACTGTGGTATCAGCTCTCCCATTGGCTGGCTCAGTTGTTTATCCCACTGTGGCCTCTCCCAGCTGCTTGGGCCAGCAGCTGCTGGTGATAATTAACCCGAGTGGAACCCAGGACAGCTGCCTGAAAGGTGAAAACAATTTTAAGAACAAACGGAAGCCAATGAAACCCCTCGAGGGTTTCTTCACATTTCACTTTGCGTGTGCTGGCTGCCCAGAGGGGTTATAGCTGCAGCTTGTCCAAAAAACAAGCATCTCAAGGACTGCAGCCCCACAAACCTCCTCAAATCCCACAGCTGCCAAAAGGAGGTTGAAGCCAAGACTGAGAAAAATTTTCAAGCCTCAGGTTAACTCACACACAAATTCCCCGCCCAGATGCCAAATTCCCTGTGCTGTTTCCCCCTCAGACCACCTCAAAGCCTTTGGTGATGTTAGCTGCTGGGAAGTGCTGCACACAGAGGACAGAGGAGTTCAGAGGATTTCAGTTGCATCATCTGAGCCCACAAGTCCCAGTTTCCATGTTTAACCCATCAGGCTTTCACTGGAGATGTCCCATGTTGTTATCCAGAATAACGCAGCACCTGAGCTCAGACACAGTGGGATATTTCTCACGACTGCCTGTGCATAGAGGACAGAGCAACAAGAGAGCGCAGTGTCACATCTGACATTCAGACACACAGTGTGTCTCTCAGACCCATCACAGACACTGCCTCCCATCACACAGGGAATGGACCAGAGGGAAACATGGGAACTGCCACCACAGCTGAGCTCACTGCCCTGGGGGAGGGCCAGCAGGCAGTGGTGGGGTAATGCTGGCCACCGAGCTCCTCCTCTTAGGGCAGAAAGCCCTGAAGCCTCCTATCCCTTTTAGATATTTGCCTTTGTTCTCCACCCCTGGTTGTGTCTGCACAAATGTCCCATGTTCCTTTGCCCTGAGAGTTTCTCATCTTCCTCTGAATTTCCAACACAGCACAGGGAGCTACTGGAGGCTGAAAAAGTCAGGATTTTGGCAGGTCTGTGCCAAGCCATTCCACTTTGCATCAATTTTCCCATCATTGGATCACACCCCATACACACACAGCACTACAGCAGCACAGGGATGGATGGCACTCAACCTGACATAAACCAGAAAGCCATCTGATACATAATAGACCCTTCAAAATGTTTTTAATACATGGTGGATCAGGATGATGGGTTTATATCTGAGCCCTTTCTACCCAAATTTGCTGTGTTGTTACATCAGGACTGGAGAAAAAGTCTTGGAAATATCATGTGAAGGTGAGGAACAGTAGTCCGGAGCTGAAGCCCTCAATTCTGTTTCTTTTAAATGTTGAGGGACATCGGGGAAGTCACATTTTACTGTGCTCAATCCTCTCCTCCCTATCTCCAGGATTATTCCTCCAGTTTCCTGCCATGGGGCTGTCCCTCATCACACAGCTCAGTGGCTCTGGGCAGCAAAGGGCTCCTGTACCACACAAGGACCATAGGATGGCCCTTCCCCATTTGGTAGCCCCATGTAAGAGCCCTGTGCATCTGCCTGACACAAGGACGATTACAGTCCTGCTCTTTTGAAGTCTTCTCTTTGTTTTTAAAATGCGTGGAAGGTTGTTGTTTTACGGTTACACTCCTCCCTCCCTGATTTGCTCACCTCCTCGTATTGCTGTGGTTTACCACAGATAAAACACTGCTGGTTTGAGTCAACACAGGGACAGTATTTAGCTGTTTCGTACCAACGCCACCAACAAAAAATAAATTACAACCAACACAAACTTAACTGAGAAAGTAATAAGAAAGCAAACTCAATTACTGTTTCATCTGGCATTATTGTAGCTTTGCTGGTTTTTGTCAGGGACTTCTTCCAGGCAAAATTGGAGAGATTATCTTGTCTGGATGTTATGAAGTAGCTAATCCCTTCTGCCAGTGGAGGAGAGCCAAATGCTTCACATTGGGCCAGTGGAAGTGTAAATACAGTGACAAAGTGCTCCCTGGCTGACCCTGCCCTTGTCTCTTTTTGCAGCCTTTTCCCTGGGCTTTGATGAGCCCTATCTTTGCAAGGTACCAAGATTTCCCCAAGATAGCCCAGAAGATTTCCCCTTTCCTAGTCCACAGGCAATTAGAGCTCCCTGCTCTCCCAGTTTCACACCCCACTGGCTCCACTGCCCTTCAGACCAGCCCCAAGCACTGCTGATGGGTGAGAGCACACAGCTCTGGTCGCACCAACATGCCCTTGGTTTAACAAGGCCAGTACAACCAGCATTAAGACAGCAACTGGCACCATCACAGGAGGTTCTGGTGCTGGGGGCAAGAGCTCACGCAACACTGCAAAGGCAGCTCAGGGAGATGGATGGGAATCACGTGCCCAGTGCTGTTAACCAGAGCACAAACACCTCCAGCAGCATGGCCCAGCACAGAGCAGGATGAGGAGGTATTTGGGACCTGCAAGCCATGGCAGGGATGGGGCTTGGGCAGCAGTAAATCCCCCCGACGCCGGTATATTTGACGCGCTGCCTCCTCCACTGCTTGTGGGGAAAAAGAGGAAAAAGGTATTTTTAGAAAAGAGCAAGGCCACTGTTTAATGTCACCAGGCTGAGCGAGGCAGCTCCGTTCCAGCCCTGCTGGCGGCAGGCGGCCCCACCGGGCAGCTAGTGCTGCTGCTGCCAGCACGGCTGGTGGGAGGCAGGGACAGCTTGGGAACGACACCAGGACTGGAGCAGCGCCGCGCTTCAGTCAAAGGTTTGAGCCTGCAGGGATGGGAAAGGAGACAGAAGCACTGTCACTCCTGCACCACGTTGTCGACCCTCAGCAAGCCCATCCCTGCCAGTCACACGTCCCCGCGGCATTGCCCTCGTCCCGGGCTGGACCGCGCCACTGCAAACAGCTCTTCTCCTACCTTGCCATCGGTCTGCGCGAGGGAGACGGCAGCATGAGGTGCCGAGGTGAGACCCACGAACTCTGTGCTCTACCCCAGCCCCTTGAGGATGCTCCTGCCTTCCTCCAGCCAGTCGGCTACAGGACACCCCGCAACAGGGCACAGAGCGCAGTCTTCGGAAAGCAACAACAGGGAAAAAGCTCTCCACCTGCATTCTACTCGCTGGAGTTTACATGGCACACGTAAAAAACTCCAGGGCCGTTATTTCCAGCAAAAACAAAGTATGATGTTCATATAAGAATGGCTGGTTTTTAGCCACTTCGTACTTAAACATAACCAGAGTACAGCCACCTTAAACAGAGACTCATAAAGGTCTGATCTTTAATCAAGCTGTACATTAACCCAGAGCACCGTGTTTATGCAAACAGCTCTGACACAATTAACGCCTTCCAGCTCCGGGAGAGATCGCTAGTGCAGCCCTGAGAAAAAGACAGACACAAGCCCTCATACATCACCGTCCCCGGGATGAGGCCGGCTTGGCCTCCCTCCCCCCGTAAGGTTAACAGAGAGACAAAACAAGCTCTCAGCTGCCCACCCACCCCCGACACCCGCCAAACCCCCAGCAGCTCAGGGACAAGGGATTGGCCAAGTTTGGGAAATGCAAAAGATCGCTGAGCTGGAAAAACTGACCGACCCCTCCGCCCCGGGCGGTGGATGTGTCCGCGCGTGTGTGTACGTGGTTGTATTTAACGATAATTACTTCTTTTCAGCAGCAAACGATGTGCCTGTTACAACCAAAAACGATTTCGCTATTTCGACGTCGGGAAATCTGCAAGTCAAAGGTGAGGGAACGACTGCACAGAGCAGCCCATATTAAAAAATCACAATCTGGCAGGCGGCAGCAGCCTGCGATTTCTGGACGAGCTGGATTGCCAATCATTTTTATACCTCTGCGCTTTAAATAGCAATAATGTGTTGAATGTGAAATTGCCTGTGCTGATGTGGTTTGCTTCACGCTATTAAAATACAAGCATTGGGACACATATTACACATTCGTGATTCTTCAGAGTCATTGTTGGGGGAAAAATACTAACTCCGGGAGAAATTTGGAGGAGGGGGGGAAAGGGGGAGGGAGAAGTGAACAGTCAGGTCTCTGAAAGATCACAAGTACACAAAAAAGAAATGGGGAAAACAGTGTTTAGCTCATCAGGATATGCCAGGAAATAGATAATTACTTCAAAGCCATAGGAGCACAGTAAGTGACAGAGATTATTTCCTATAATGTTTAGTCCCTATTAGATTTTTGCTTTGCTGTGATTTGGCCCATTCCAGACCAACACTTGACCCAACACCTGAGCCCCTGTTTTGGAGTGAGGGTGCTGCTGCACTTCCTTACAACAATCTTCCTTTTACAGAGACAAAAACACCAGGAAAAGGTGCCCACTGTCACCATGCCCCTTTCCCAGAGCCATGGAGCAGCTGAGCAGTTTGCCTCACAGCTACCACAGCTGCAGAGGGGACACCAGCTCTGGCACTCACTTTAGGGAAGACCCCTAGCTGTGCCAGCAAGCCAAGTTGGCACCGACCTCTCTGCAGTCTCTAACAGAGGGTAGTGCCCTCTGTGCCTCAGCTGCCAACAGGGAATCCCAGCTGGGTCCGCAGGAGTGCAGCCACCCTGCCACACAGGCATCTGCAACCACAGGGGCATTTCGCTGGTTCAAGGGCAAAACTGCAGGGAGGGGGAAGCATCAGACACTGCATGGGTAACCTGGCTCCCAGCTGAATTTTGGGATGTAGGAGCTGTTCTGCCTGTGCCTACTGCAGGTGCCTAACCCACTGTCCTGCATCAGAGAAAGGAGCAAAGGCTCCTGCAGAACATTCCAGCAGCCTTTGTGTCAATCACCCCAATCCCATCCTCCAACAGTCCAGCTGTTCCCATTACAGACCTTACTACCAGCAGCTGGACAGTTTGGACAGGACTTTGCAAGACTTAGGGTAAGGCTCTTGCAGCTTGGCTTGGGCAAGGTGGTCGAGTGCTGGCTCCTTCCCAAACATGTTGCTTCACATATTCATGGAAGGATTTTTCCTTCCAAATCAGGTGGTCATTGTGAGCTCTGACAGCCACAGAGACTGGTTTGGATGAATGGATCCTGTAGCCTATGATTTTACACCCTTACACATATACCAATATCCACATTTAATCCATACCTGTATAAAAAAAGTCCATGAGCCATTTCTGCATGACCAGCTATAGTTCTGAGAGAGGAAAAACCTGAAGTATGCAGTGTCATTTCAATCCATCTGAGCAGCTATTGCACGATTCATTGACCTCCACCCCACCTTCTACTCTCTACCGACACTCCTCTGTCAGCATAGAAAGAGCCATTTCTCAGTCACACCTTCCAGGTGCCAAACTTCTGCTAAACCTTTCAAGAATAGGCCATTCCCAGCTCAGATGTACAAAGACTGTGAGTTGAGGGTGAATAAAATGCAAAATAAACATATGTCTTTAGTATTTTCTAGGATTAGTTTTGCTATAGCATCATCTAGTGCCCTGGGCCAGGCTGGGTGGCCACTGTGGCAGCTGTGCAGAAGGGATGGGGGAGAGAAGGTGTCCCTGGGCTGAGCAGCAGTGGGATGGGGGGGCTCTTGCTGTTGGGAGCACATCAGGCAGGTGAGACATGGGAGTGGGAGGCAGTGAACTGGGATTCACATTGTACAGATGGAGAACAAAGCAAAGAGATTTAAGGTCCTGTCATACTCAAGATTTTTATTAGTCCATCTGCAGCAAATACAGGACTGGTTTTTTTTTTGTATCTTTTAAGAGAATAGTCATATGAATAAAGTCCTGGTAACAAAAAGTGCCAGAACAGAATAAAGATCACAGTATCTGTGTTCATCATCTCCCTGAACTCCATGCTCTTCAAGTGCTGGTTCTCTGTGACCTTGTTTAAACCCCCATCTCTCCAGCCCCTCCACTGCCTCCACAGAGCCCTGGGCCCAGCACTGCTCCTCTCCTTGCCCCCTTCCAACTTTGTCACCAGCAGTGACTTCGGCTTGAGTGGCAACATTCCCCCTCCATCCTGCAGCACATCGCTGCCCACTGCTCGGGATGGGCCTCAGACCTGGGCAGCACAAAGTAACCAAAATAAAAAAGCTGAGAAAATTAACTTTAAAATGTTAAATGAGAGGAACAAAGACCTTAGACATGAGCTGGAAGATGAATTGCACTCGGAGGAGAAAACAGCCTGGGTGGGGAGGTGCAAAGGTGCTGTGTTTACAGCAGCTGCGACGCAGAGGAGACGGCGAGTAAGATATTGATTTGATAAGCAGATGAGCTGAGATTCTGAATGCACTGGAGATACTGATAGGAAAAAAAAAAAAAAGAGGTAGACGAAGAGACAGGGGAATGCAAGAGAAGCAGCTGTGTACACTGAGATGCACAAGATGTTATGGAAAATAGAAGGTCATCACGATCCATGAAATTCTCAAAAGAAATAGGAGAAGTGGAGATCGCAGGGAGACAGCAGATGTTTTCATGCCAAGACAATGATGGAACCATAATTACAGTGAGATAGAGCATCCTGCATAGTCACAGCAACAAAGAAACCAAACAAAACCCCAGACCAGACACGTTTGATTGGTAACTGGAAAAAGCTACAAGAAAGTAATAAGCATTTAGCCCTTCTATTACCCAGGAGTCAGACAACAGGAAGAATGAGGGCACCTCTTCATTGCACAGCAGGAACACTACCCAAGAGGTCAAGCTCCTAACAAAAATCCATGTATTTATATGGGTCTGGCACACGATAGAGCTGGGGGCTCAGGAGGAGGCTTTTCTCCCCAAGTTCAATGAGGGGAGGGGGTTCAAACACAGTCTGAACCTGAGATGTTCAGCAGACACCAGGGCAAGTGCTTCCTCCTGGGCAAGCCTATTCCAGATGTCCTGCTCAAGGGAAAAACCCGAGCAATGGCAGAACCAGGCATGGACTGTGATTGTCAGGGTCCCACACACCTTGAGGAGATTATGTCCCATTGCAGCTGCCTCTGCAGGTCTTCCAAAGGTCCAGAAGAGGATGAGTGTGGTCTGAATCTGGGCTTATGTGCACAAAACCTCAACTGTCCTTGAAAATGCCAGCCCTCAGTGCAGTAACAGCCCTGCAAGACTGAGAGAAGCCAAAGCTCTTCAGCCAGGGGACCTCTGGGCATGCCCAGGACTCACTGTGAGAACCTGTCCCAGAGGCTTTAAAAGCATCACTGGGAATAAAACAGCCCAGCTATTGAGTTTACATTAAGTGAAGGCAACTAAGGGCGGAAAACAAGAAACTCCTGGTGAGCGGAGCAGCAAAGAGTACTGAAGGAGGTAAAAAGAGTTCTCAGATACGTGTGTTTTCACATGAACATCCCCAAAGGTTTCCAGTTTCTGACTCAGATCTGCACAAGGGCCAGACTTCTTCCTTTGCAGGACAGTTTCTCCTCCAGCTGGCCCAACTCTGGGCTGTTAACACCAAGCTCACAAGGTCTGGCTGAGCAGAGTACGTGGCACTCGCCGCCTGTGTGAGGAGGAGGAAAAAGAAGAGGGCCCTGGGCTCACTCTGTTCTCAGCAGGAGCCAAGATCCACTTCCATGTACAAAGGTGGCCACTGTTACAGCCGATACAGAACGTGTATTTAAACCCCTAGGCTGAGGTAGCAGCCGGCTCAGCACCACTGACCACACCATGGGACTCTGCACCAGCAATCTCTGAGCCACCACCTTGTATGATGGAGCTCCAGGGACAATTTCCTCTGTGCTCACCTGGGACAGCCCCCCACAGCTCACCTGGCAGCAGGGTCGTGATTGGCTCTTTTGGAAAAAAAGTTAGCTGATTTGGGAAAAAAAAAACAAAAAACAAAACCAACAAAAATCCTGCTTCGGAGAAGCGAGCAGCTCGGTGCAAAAAGGCACAACACAGCCACAGGAAAAAAAGCCATGTCAACGAGGGGTCAGTCTCTGCAAGTGAAAAGTAAAACTCCTTTATCATCCCGAGTCCAGACACCGTGTAAGGACAAATCTGCACAAGCAGAGATACAATCTAGATCCGCAAGCAGAGAGGAACAGCCCAAGCATGTAAATCAAAGTCCTGTAGCTGCATCTTAAGGCTCAGGATTATACGGCTCCCTTCGAGGAGCGAGTCCACCCAGCCCCGCGGCTCCTGCGCTGCGCAGCCACCAGCCAGGCAGCGCTGGCGGCCACACAGCGCTCGGCTGATGCTCGAGTGCCATCTGCTGCTCTCCCCGCGCTCCCAGGCCCCCAGGACAGGACGGGCAAAGCTCTGCTCACCCCAATTTCCCTGTTTTCATGCTCGATATTGGCACCGCGGACTGGTCTGCTGGGGAAGAAATGGGACCAGGGGATTGTGTGAAGGAGATGGGTCAGGTACAAAAAAAACCAAACCAAACCAAACGACCCCAACTCAACTTTTCTTCACCGGGACTCTTTCCTGACTCCTTTGTGGTGGCTGTTCTGGCCTCAGCAACTGTCTGGGAACAGTACTGGAGACCTTGTCATGTACCTATTCGTGACACAGGTTTATGCCACAGAAGCAGAGCTACAGTACCTGCCCTGGCAGGAGGGAGGTTGTATTTTAACATTCAGAAGCACAGTAGAATTAGCCTTCTGGACTTGACAAGACAGACAAACATTTCTTCCCTGTTCTGACAACACAATCCTTCCAGCAGAGAACAAATGACCCTGAGGAAAGGCCAGGTTCCCCAGGGAACCTCCTCAGCATCCCCGCTGCTCTGGGGACAGGAAAGCTGAGGAGGAACAGGGGCTGCAGTGAGGGCTGGAGGTTTCCATAAGCCCCAGCAGACACGTTGGGAGGTGCAGGCAGCTGAGGGACCTCTCTCTACTACCAACCATTAAACTCCCTGTACTGCCTTATGACAGGGAAAGGGGATCCATGGGCAGAGGCTGCCAGACAGCAGAGTTCTGGGCAACATCAGACCCTGGGTGGTCTGGCAAGGCACTCCGGGTTATGCTGAGCCAAGGAGCAGGGGAAGCTGGCCCCAGGAGGGGAGTCTGTGCAGGAGGACAGAGTCCAAGCTTAGCCTGGCTCCTTACCCTTGGCCATGGGGTGGGAACCTGTGAGCATAACGGGAAATGGGGAAAAGATCTGACATTTCCTAAGGGGGATTCTGTCACCTGCTCTGGGCACTAGCCTTGTATTGAGACATTTATAGCAAACCTTAGGGTCAGCTGCTCCCACAGCCCTGTGCAAAGTTTTAGTGTACTCAGGCCAGACACTGCAGACACAGTGAGAGAGAGACCCAGATCACACATTTGAAAGCACTGTGTTCCAAAAATGAGGGCACCTTACTTGAAGCAATACAAAACATCTCAGCAGATTCTGAAATCCCCGCTGCTGAGCTCAGATACAAAAAGAGAATGTCACCCACTCCATGCAGAGTTTTGAATCAGGGATGTGAACTGCACAAACCAGCAAGTCCCTCTGATCCCATCTCCCCCCTCTCAGGGGAAGGTTGAAACCTCAGCAGTCTCAGCTGGCTACAGCACAGCTCCTGTTGTCTCCTCTCCACCCTCCACAAGGATGAAGAAGACCATCATCAACCTCCAGCCCCCAAGTTTTAGGCACCAAAACACACATGGGAATCTGCAGAAGCTTTTCTGTTCTTAATGCAGCAAAAAGAGGAAAGCTGCTGGCAGGTGCTCTCCTCAGAAGAGGCACTACAGGGCTAGGAAAAGTCCATGGCTGGATTTCAGGTGGATGTATGCTTCTCACCAGCTCCCACAGAAGGAGCTAAACAGACCTTGGACACTTCAGCCTGGAACAGAGACAGGTGACAGAGGAGAAGTCTATAAACTCACAGGCAGTATAGACAAGCCAAAGCCAGGCCCATTACTCACCTTTCCACAGTATCACGATGATGGATTAGCCAGGGATGTTTTCAGGCAATTTAGAAAACAAACAGGAAGCACTTTTTTCACCCACACGTAATTAAGTTGTGGGACATATTGCCACAAGATGTCGTGAAGGTCAGAAGGACAAATGGACTCAGAACACCATTACACAAATCCACCACACAGTTTGTGTACCTATTAAGAGCAGTGCTGCGTAGCGTTAGGCTCAGCTCAGCTGGAAATGAGGAGGGCATCAGGGTAAAGCTGCTCTACAGGAGATTCTGCTTTTAGACTTACCCGGACTGCTGGAGGGGGTATGGGCCAGATAGACCTTCACCTACCAGTTGCAATGAGCAGTCACCATCATCTGGCACTTGAGTCTCGTAAGATCCATTTACATTTCCCTCAGGCAAAAATCCTGACACCTGAGGCTCTACCCCAAGTGCCAGCATCCCCCCATTGCCCACATCATTTTTTTCCCCCTCCCTTGCTTTGCAGTGTTGATGTTTCTTTTGAAGGGGTGAGGAAGGGGAAAGGAAGTAGAGGTGACTGAAGCTAAAGCACAGCCCCCGAGGCAATAAAATAAATGGAAGACACATGTTTGTTAATTGTTGCTCAGCAGCCTCTGACACAAAGGCTTCCTGGGGACAGCACCGAGACTGGGACTGTGACACAATAGAATGAAAGAAAAATAAAGCTTGCCTATGATTATTTTTTCTTTTTCTCAGGAAAAAAAAACCAAAACTCAACAAACCAGTGCCAGTGAAGTTTCCACCCTGGGATGGCAGTGCTGGGCTCCCTGCCACAGTGAGCAGGCTGCAAACGTGGCTGTGAGAGGAAAGGAGCTGAACTACTCCAAGTGCCAGTGTTAGCCAGGGGCACCATTATTCTCCATCTGCTCCAAAAACACTCTTTACTCCTCCCCTCCTCCCTCCCTAAGGAGCCTCTGAGGTCATGTGCCAAAAGGAAAATCATCTCCGGGCTTTGCCTCGCGACTTGCCCTGGTGCTCAGGAGGGGCTGGCAGGAAGGTACTGCCCGACCCAGGGACAAGCTTCTGCTCAGATGCCCAGGTAGAAGGAGGAGCAGAGGCTGTGAGGGAAGGAAACCTCATGGGGAGCACTCCTGATCCTGGGAAAGAGCCCAAGAAGGGGAGCTCTGGGCTTCCAGGGCTGCTCGGTGGGGGAACGCTGGAGCCTTGCCGCCGGCGGGAAGCTCTCCAGGAGGAAGTTCTAAATTAGGCATCTCCAGAGACCTCATTCATTTTACCCATAATAAAATTACCACTTTTCAAAGGGGAAAGCCCCTTTGAACGGCTTCAAACCAACCCCGTGGGACGGCTTAGCTCAGATGCTCATATGCTCCACCTCAGGTTTGCAGCCAAGAATTACTCAGCTGCTCTGGGGACATGGATGGCATTACGAGCAGCAAAACCCCTTCAAAACCCACCCCAGCCACATTCCTAAAGTCTGATGGGGCATAAAGCACCATAGCTGCATCTCAGAAAGGAAGATGCAAATACATGTTTCAACCTCCCCTGTTCTTTTCATTCCCAGTGCCTTTTCCCCTCCTCTTTTTCAAGCAGTCCATAATCACTTCCACCCACCTTCTGCCCTTCACCCTTGTCCATAATATAACAAAACAGAAAGAAGCCTACCACCCCCAAGGTGCTACTGAAGCTATTATTGTATCAGCATAGGCTAAGACTTTTGATTTTGAAGGAAGAAGAGATGCCTGTTTGTTACTTGCCAACACATTCTTTCAGTTAATGTCACCTACAAGGTTCTATTTACTACAGCTTAAAAAAATAGGTAGCTTATAACACAAGGAGGGAACAGGATAGATGTGATTCCATATTGCAGGGCTGGAGGAAAACAAGGGACATGCAGCCAACACCAGGAGAGCTCCTCACATCAGAGGAAATAAGAATTCTGGAACTTTGCCCAATTCCAACCCCACTAATCCCCACCCAAAACCCCATTGTTTTGTTCTTCACCTACCCCTTGTCTAAGCAGCACCAGGTTGCAGTCCAGAGCATCTAGGGGTTGTGTGTATCTTCTGCAATGAGCCCAGGAGATTGTGTTTAATCCTCAAGACAAAAAGACTCCTGTTTGAAACTCAGAACAGCAGTGTGTGCACATGAGCACATCTACAGACCACAAAAGCAGTGTCCTCCACACACCATTCTGTGCAGCCCTGGCACAGCCAGTCCAGCCCCTGCCTTGGGGGGCTTTTCCACACAGAGGGCACAAACATGTGCCCCTACAAAGGGCTCTCAGTTGCAAGGTGCTCCAGCAGTAGGGTAAAAAGTTAATTCAGATACCAACTCAATCATTGCACTGCTTGGCTTGAACAAAAGTCTGCCCCCATCTTCAGCAGGGGATTCTCCCACCTACACGAGAGAAACAGACTCACAAGTTTCACTTTAACACACAACTATGGTAAAAAAGGGACATTCTGAGTCCAGAGAAAATTAATTCCACAAATATATAACAGTTTCAATAGCCTTGAATATGAGTGCTCAGACTAAGGCTTTCTAATAAGTAATTCATCATGAAAAGAATCCCAGTTTCAGATGGAAGAGGAACCCCTAGAGATGGGAAGCTTGACCTTTCTGCAACCACTGAAAAGCCATCAGGATCTCGTTTCACCTGCTTACCCTTTGAGCTCCCTTCTAAAACCTACATTGCAAGATGTCAGGAAATTAAGGCTCTTAGTCATCACAAGTTGATTAAGACAGCTTAAAATTTGAGCTTTAATTGATATTGAAACATTCCAAGAGGCTATATACGTTTTATAGATTTGTGTTACCCAATTTGCTTTTCATTGGCCACTATTGCAAACACATGATATCAGAAGAGAACTCAATGACAGGGTCTGACCACACTGTACCAGAAGGGACTGGACAAAATGCTTTTGTAGGCAGCTATCCCATGGTGTGATGCGCTGATAGAGCATGTAAGAACATCCTTGAATCCACCTGAAAAATCTTCTGAGGACTGACTACAACATTTTCCTGGCAAGTACCTTCTCCGCCAGCAACAAATCCCAGCTCAATACATATCTAAAATGATATATATTACAGGGCATGTGTTTGGGAGTATTAAGTCAGCTTAAATTACTTGAGCAAAGTTTTAAATATGTAACAGAAATCTAAAAAGGAGAAAAAAAAAACAAACAAAAAACCAATGGAGAAAACACCACTGCAATATTAATGCCAAGTTGTTACTTTTTTTTTTTTTTTAACAGATCTGTACAGAAACATAGCAAAGAATGCAGTGATCACAATCCAAACCAGACAGCAACCTACAGGAACACAAACCCTGAACACAGCAGAGCTGAAACACTCCCAACAGTCAGACGCTCCAATGCAGCTACCCTAATGCACTCCAAAACAGTTCTACCTACACAGGACATTTTGGTGTGAAAAAAAATCTGTAAAGTTCCCTTTGTTTCCAGTGTTGTTTTGTTGTTGTTTTTTTTTTTCTCTTGTACAAAATATTACAATTTTTTTAATATATATATATTTACAGACTTGCAGAGCTAGAAAAATATAAACTACAATTGGGCTTGGCAAGCAGTTCTTTAAATACATGACATTTCAGAGCAAAAACTGTAGTGGTAACATATCCTGCACTTCAGGCACCTGCAGAGAAGCTTTCTTCCTTACACATATCAAGCCTAAAAACCACGACTCCAGTGAGACACATGCCATGGAGTAAGTGCAACGAATGCGATTCATCTACCTCCTGGCATAAGGAAGACAAACGATGAATGTTGTTTGTGCAGGTTAGTGGCACAATATAGAAAAAATCCACAAATGAACATTAAATTTCTTAATAACATTCCTTAACTTCATAGGCAGAGTCTGTTAAAAAAGGACAACCAATGAAAGTTTTAGTTCAAGGGCCATTACACATCTTGAACACAAATGCAGCCACAGTTAATGCTTCAGGGGCACTGGCTACCTTCAAGCAATACCCTGAGGTTTGCAGGGCTTTTTTTTTTTTCCAATTCAACTTTTGAGTAGAGGCCAGTTGCTTTAAAGCTACAGTATATGTCAGTATGGCTTTTTACACCCTGCCTTGCACTGAGATGAGGTACATGTTTTCTACTGAAATGGCAACAGTTGAGCAAAAATGAGTTTCAATGAATCACAAAACTGTGCTCAGATATCGAGAAGTATTGTTAGAGATTGCCAAACCGAATTGTAACAGTGCAAAACAAGATCTATTTTTTTGTTTTTCTCTGCAGAAGAGTTGTCGAGACATCTGGGACTTTGCTAGTAGTCAAGCCACCGAGCAAATCCTCTTTCCACCAGAGTTCTGTTTACTGACACCACCTAGAGAGAGGTTAAAAAAAAAAAATAAAAATAGAAAGGTGAAGAAACCCCTGGCAAGAAACATCAGCAAGGTTCTATTCAGCAATAAAGTCTGAATAGTCAAGCTCTTAACAGCATTGACAAAATAGGTAGGTCAACACATACCTCACCTCCCATCAAGTTCCACAGCTGTATCAGTGGCAGACCTGTAGCACTGTCATAATTTGTGACCTGGGAACACAGAAAACCAGCAATGTGGAGCAGTTCTGGTCTGAGCCATGGAGGGTGAAAAGCCAGCATCATTCACTGCATGTCAAGATACTCCTGCATAGGCTAGAGCTGTGCAGCTACTACCCCCAGGCAGCTGGGACACCCTGCTGGCAAGTTCAGTCTGGTCATTCCAATCCATGTCTTTGCTAGAATTAGGGATGGGTTTGAGCTCTCTAAGCCAGCTCCCCCCAGCCCACACCAGTAACAAGAGGGAACACCCCTCCCTTCCCAGCCACACAGTCCCCAGCGCTGCTGATGCAACACAAGGAAGACCTCAGCGCAGAGGTTTCTCCCCAAGAAGTCCTCCCAGCAGCAGGGCTGACAGGCTCTGCCTGCAGTTGGGGTTTTTAAGGCAGGCAGGGTGCTCAGGGGCAGGGTGGGGAACAGCAGCAGTCAAACCAGCAGGGAGATCTTCCCAGCCAGCTCCATGTACCTGTGCCACCAGGACTGCACCTCTGGTCATTTCGCTGACAGTGGCGTTGGCTTCGGATGAGAAGCAATCCTCATCTTGGGAGAGAGCAGAGCAGGAGATAACAAATGAGAGATTCTCAGGCTTTAATGGCCAGCAGGGCTGATTAAGCCAATCCTGTCTGACCTCCTCCATAAATTCGGCCAGAGAATCCTCACCTACCGCTGCTCTACGCGTTTGCTGACACCAGTCTATTAAGCTGGAGATCACATGAGAATGGTGCCTGCTGGGCTGCTGAAGGGGCAGGATGAAGTGCTTTCTAAAGCCCCCAGCCAAGTGAACAGAAGTGGCTGATGAATTAGGAGCTTTAAAGACAGACACATCTAATTCTGCAGTGCCTCAGAACTGCCATTAATAGTTTGATCCTTAATAAACTGAGCTCTGAGGCTCCATCCCTGCACAGCCCCTGCACAGACAGCAATACTGCAAACTGGAGCTCAGAAGCACTTGTCCCTGAGCTGGCTGGCACCTCAGTGGTGCCAAACACACTCTGCCAGAGGGGAAAGCTCAGATCTCCCAGCTGACACAGCTCACACAGGTGCTGTCACTGACTCCACACCTGAAACACAGAAAGAGACCCTTGTGTTCGGGGAAACAGTTACAATCCACACTGTAGACTGGACATAAAAGGTTTTGTTTTAGAGTAAAGTTGCTTACTTCCTATGAAACTGCTGCAAAATACAGTTTCTCCTTGGTGCTCCCCACCCTGAGACCACCTCCAGCAGCAAGTGATCTCACAAAGCCTGGAGGAGGTCAGTTACCTCAGTGAATCTGCAAACCACCAAGTTGTGCTAGAAGCAGCTTAAACCCTGCTGACCATCCACAGGCAGGGCCTGGGGGGACCTCCTGGAGTCCTACCAGACAACCCCCAGCCTGTGGCAAAGCCTGGCCTGACCCCTTGCTCCTACAGCCACCTATTCTGCATCCAGCTTTTTAGATACCAACACAGCATGGATCTCTACCACCGCTAAAAAGGAATAAAAAGCAAATCAGAAAGGATTTCTGGGAAGCAACTGACATTGTCCCCATGATTGGAGGTATAAAGCTACACACATCAGTCATGTTAGTAGCAAAAGGTCAGGTGTTTGTCCAGCAGATTAAAAACTAAGTTTGCCTTTACAGCTACTCTGTGACAGAAGGCGGCAGAGTAGCTATAGCTACTTCACCTGCACCCTTCCAGTCCTGCCAGCTTGCTGCTTAGGAGAATAATTCATTCTCTCCTCTGTGCAGGAAAAAGCCTGGACATTTATCATCTTTCCCCTGGAGCCTGACAGGTTATGCTCTGCTAGCACATTTAGAAGAATAAAATACAATTTTTCCAATCCTTGCTCTAGTCACATCAGAGGCTGCACTTGTAGTCAGAGGGAAAAGGTTTAAACAGAAGCATCATCACTGGTAGCCAGCTGGCACCCAGTTAAATCCACAGGAGCACCAATGGCACCTCTTGAGAGCTCCATTACCTGAAAGTGGTACAACATTGTCTAGAAAAACTTCTGCTCCTTGGAAAGGTAGTGATAAAAAATCAGACCTTAAAAAAAAAAAAAAGAACATATCAGAATAAGAACATGGCTTTAAGTTACTTCTGTATTCTTTAAAGTGACATTGATTAATTCATTGTTCTAACAGGAATTTGGTTTAAAATTGATTACAGTCAACAAGAAAAAAAACATAAAAAAAATAAAAAAGATCAGACTATTCTGCCAGAAATCTAAGCAGCAGCAATAGGTTCTCTGATGGGGGTCCAAGCAAAAACCACCTCTATAAGAGAGGCTGTATTGCTTTTATCCCACCTCTGAGGCACAATCAAGTATTTAATGGGCTTGTGCAAGAAAACCCTGATCTAATACAGCTCTCCCAGCCAGTGGAGCTGGGGCATACACAATCTGAATCTTATTCCTAGCTCATCAATTAATGACACTTTGGGGCCTCCTGGAGGCACCGTTTTGCTCAGCCTCCATGCTGAGGTGGCAGAAGCTACAATTTCCTCTCCCTTACACTTCAAAAAAAGCCTTGCAAGAGCTCACTGTGCTCCCAAGGAATCCACACCTGCTGCTGAGCCAAACCTTTCTACCATTTCCCACTTCAGCCATGGAAAAACCTGTTAGGTGATTGAAATAATATGAATGCCTCTGAGGAAAATTCAAGCCAGATATGGCCTTAGGCCATGAAAGAGGAGATAGAGACCTGATTTGTCTGAGTGTGTCAACCTTCACTTTGTCATATCCTCCGTAGTCCACGTATTTGAGCTCCACTTCATTGGTCTCTTTGAAGTATTTAGTAACTTGAGCCCGTAACCATGCCCCATCCAGGCCTGGAGCTGCACAGATAATGCCAACTGCAAAACACCAGAGTGTAGAGAAGAAAGGCTCAGTGGAAGTGGATGTCCAGAAATCAGCACTTTGGGCATTACTTGTGCTGTACACTTGTCTACTGAGAATCAACAGCACTTCTCATGCTGCTCCCCCTCCCTTTCAACACCACACACATACCCCATCAGACACACCTGCAGCAGGGACACAGGAGAGAGGGGTTTTACTCTCAGGTCTCTACCTGCCACTATCATGCTGCTCCACCCAGGTATCCAGTTCCCTCCCAGCCTTTGGTCACTACAGCGAGATCCATCTCCAGGAAGGAAAGTAAAGCACCAATAACACCTTCCATGAGACACACCCTCTGCTTCACACCCCGTGACCATGAGCAGAGGGTGACACTATGAAGATCTGGGAGCAATTCCACACTTTGTTAGCAAAAATACACCAGATGTCAAACTGATTAGAAATAACCCAAGACAGACTACCTCATTCTGAATTTCAACATGCAACTAAGTGATTGGGGAGGTGCTCCAGGGATGAGAAGGGTAAGGAGGAGCAGAGCAACATCTGTACTCTGGCAGCAGCTTAGAAAAAAAGAAATGACAAGCGAAGTTTCACATTCTCATCCACTGGGAAACTTCCCAGCCTAACTTAGGGGCATCAGGCTTTCACATGACCCTAAAACTTTCTCAACTGAACAATTTGCAAGGTTACTTGCCTTCTACTGGAATTGTCAGGGTTGGAATTTCAGGCTGAGAATAGCAGGTATACATCTGCTGGTCAAGGATACGCAGGACGTGGAAAGTGGGGTGCGTGTGCTGCTGCAGGAACATGTGCCCTGCATCGACTTGGTTTGCCACAACCACCTCTACAGTGACTCCATCTGGAAGGAGCAGCTGTCACATGGAGAGAAGAAATTCTCAGTATTGTGCAACTGCAACACAAGCCTCATTCACAGCAAATCCATGTTCCACCAGGAACTACAGAGGCTCACAGCCACAGATGGAAAAACCCTGGCACTCTGGTATTTTGCTTCCAAAGCATGAGAAGCAAAAAACTACTCACTGTTGCTCCACATTGTTCTAAAGGAAATCAGACTTGTGGATAGGCCCACCTTCTACACAAGGAGACTATCAGCACAGAGCAGCTGTAAGATTTATTTACCCAAGAGATCAGTGAGCAGAGTCACAAATGACATGGGTCAAGTCACGCCGTGCTATCAACACAGTGCGATGTGTAAGGATTCCCTGCCCACGGGGTTTTCAAACACCAAGGTAATCTTTGTGGGGATTGTCCAAGGTTTGTCACAAAGGCCTCATTTGCAAAGTAATTAGTCTTGGCTGCTAGAGAGCTGTTGTGTGGGGCAGCTTCCGAGCATTACTGCGCTCAGTGTACATCTAAAGTGTCATTTAATTTCCCAGCACAAACTCACTTCTCCAGAACAAAGCTGGTTTTTCCATCCATGGGGAATGCTCTTTGCACAGTTACTTTAGAGATTCCAGATGCCCAACATAAGCAAAGAAATGTTTTAAAGGATCTGTACAGCAAAAGAAGCATGAAAACTCTTCTGGGAAACACAGACATGAAAACCTTCTTTAAGTGCAATTAAATACCATATGAAAGTAAAACATTTTTAGTAGTTCAGCTTCAGGATTTAGGAACAATACCAGTAATGGATCAGAGCATCATTGATCTCAGAGCAGGTGCCCATTAAGCAGAAGGGGGCAGACAACTCAGCTCAAGATTCAAGTGCTATTTCCTTACTCAAACATCTCATCAGTAGGTAAAAGCCCATCAGGCCATATGTGCAACTCCATGAGGTTAACCGAACAACTCTGTGATTCTCAGCTCAGCCAGAATGCAAACAGGAATGGGAGAACAGGTAGATAAACCTGATCTGTAACAGCTACATAAGCTAGACAACAGAGAGCCACATAAAATCAAACCAGTTGTGAGGGTATCTGAACCAGTCCCATGGAAAGAGCACACTATTGACAGCAGTGACCAGCAGCACCCTTGCACCCTGACAGCAGCACCCAGCAAACCAGGACATACCCAAGTGGTCCTGAGGAGGGAATGAAGTGTCAGTGGTGCTGGTGGCGGAACAGCATAGATGTTGGTGAGACACAGCTCTTTGAACTTCTTGCCAATGATCCTCAGTACTTTTTCTACTTGATGCATGGAGCCTGGAAGACAGAAGTCCAAGAGGAAGCCTGTGGCACAGATCTGCTGAGGACACTCCCACACGCATCCCCCGAAGCAGTGTAGCTACCAGAAGCCTTCTGCTCTACACTAACAATTCCAGTTTTAATAGGTAGGCCCATGTAACCCAAAGTCACACCAGCATGAGCAGCTCAGACTGCCAGGCCTGAGTTTCAACAGCTTTAGCTTCCAGTATGAACTCAATTCACTGGCAGGTATTTTTCAGCCACAATTACTCCCACTTCCTTCACAGTCAAGCCTGCACTTGCTGACACACATCCCAGCCTGAAGTGATGCTGCAAAAGGGGCTGGTTCAACCACAGCATCCAAAGATGTTAAAACACATTCTCACTTCTGAAGGGCTCATATGCCATGGCACAGGCAACAAGGCAGACACCTCTACTGCAACAACATCAGGCAGAGGAGTTCTGGAAAGTGCTGGACCCATGAAGCCACTAAAGCTGTTTTATTTCCTTGCCCATCTAATTAAGACCCCCCCAGCTACATCTTAGAACATTAATAGAGACATTCCACTCACCCTCGATGTGACAGACTTGGGAGTCACTGAAGTAAGGTGGAGTTGAGACATAAATTTTGGCACCAGATGCTTGCCTCAAGAAGCTCATAAATCGTCCTTGTTTGCCAATCAAGCGACCAACTAATTCCTTTATGAAAGGGAGAAGAAAGCAACAGTCAGGAAGAGAAACTTAGATCAAGCAACACTGTTCTCTGCAACTTATTCCACCCACATGCCCAGTTCCCATAGTGCAGGGACAGGCAGGATCAATACAAGGCAGTGATGGACCAGTGCAGAGTTGAGCTGGTCTGTTGATAAGTCAAGGTAGCCACCATTCAATAAGCACAGTTCATTTTGATAGATCCACCCACATATCCTGTAAAACACAGACACAGGATGGAACAAAACCAGGTCTGGTAAAGGTGACTGTCTTCCTACAGTCAGGTGAACTTGCATCCTTCCCAGTTTCCCACTTTTTTTTTTTTTTTTTTTAAAGTATGCAATGTACATTTTTCATTCCAGGGAAGAAGGTATGAATACAATCCTAAAACACACAATCTCTCAACCCAAAAGAAAGCTCCCTGTTCAGCTCCACAGAACAGCTGGGGTAACCATTCAGCTGGGGAGGAAGGGTTTGGACAGCAGTTGAAATGTAACTCACCTACATAGCAGAAAGACAGAAGAAAAAAAAAAAAAACCAAACCCCAAAAGCCCTCTGAATGCTTTGAAAGCATCAGACTAACAGACTGGGGTGGAAGATAATAGAGAATGATGAGTACAACAGGCAATGTAACCCTGAGTGCAGCCCAGGGTTGTCTCTTGTCT
>JAOEGS010000582.1:61331-110007 GCA_025447755.1 Corythornis vintsioides | reverse complement strand
TCTTCACTTCTGCCAAGTCCTAAAGGGAGCTAAATGCTTAAATCCTTGTGGATTTGTGGTGATCTCTCTTGGATGGCACAGAGCCAGTACCAGACTGGAAGAACCAGGTGATGGCTGTGTAAGTCAGGGCTGGAGGTGTGAGCAGGCCAGCAGCTGCTCACCTGTGGGACCTCTATTTCCCAGATAACGAAGTCAGACTTGCTGGATTCTCCTTGTAGCTTCTGGTGAGTCACTGTCTTCTTCATGGCATTGCCACTGTCCACAGAATCCACACTATTCTCATCCAAACCTACAAGACACACACAAGTGTCAGTATTCAGCCAGCCCACACAACCCAGCTACCAGACACAACGCCATGAAAATACATCCTTTCATAAAGAGGTTACACCAAGCTCTTCCTAGGTGTTCAGTGGGGGGGCGCCTGTACCAGTTTCTCCAGCATTTAACAGGTAGAGTCCTGTCACACAGCCTAATGAAAGTTTCCTTTTACTCCTGGGGAAGAACCTGCACACATCCAGGAATGCAACAGAAGGTCTGGGTTCAGCAGGAGTCCTTCAAACATGGTGACACCTCAAACAGCAGCAGAGACAAGACGGCATAAGTCAAAATACCAGCTGAATGAGAGCTACACTAACAGGTGTACCAAGCTGCTCCTGCAGCAACACTGCAGGTCCCTCAGCTCAGACTGGGCTATTCACTAGGCATTCAGCAGGCAGGGAGGGCCACACAGCCTCCATCACAGGTAGGCAGGGACACACAGCCTCCTCCTCATCTGCTCTTTGTACTGACATTTGGCTGGACCTGATGATCCAGTGCTTTGATTTTATGATCTTGAAGATCTCCTCCAACCAGAATGGCTCTATGACTCAATTCCTGTCCCAACAAGGGCTGCAGTGACCTGTGTGTCCACTACTTTGCTGGGATAAGATATAAGGCCCCCAGCCCAGGTCAGCTGTAGGATCTCTTATCCAACACAACCACATGATCAACTTTACCAGCTACATCCCCTCTCCTTCAGCTGTGTCAGTGATGAGCATTTAGCCCTTGTCATCACCAGGCTCCACAAGACACTCATGTACCTTCTTTTCACACTAGAACTCATAACAAGGCAAAACCATTTTTATCGTAGTTACTCTCACTAGTGAAAATGTTTTGGGGGTTTAATGATCAACGGATGGCAAACATCCTCACTTCTCCCTACAAGCAGTCAACTACTACAACTACTTTGTAGCAATTACAAAAGATATCCTGTCATTAAGGGCAGCTGGCACCACAGGGTCCTGTAAAAGATTTTAACATCCATCCCCAAGGTCACATGGGTTAGTGTTTGCTCAGGCAGCTTTGAGTGCTGCCAGGCACACATCATCCAGGATCTAGGAGGCAAAAGCAATGAGGAGACAGATGGGGGAACTCCGTGAACACTGCTCCCTGTTGGGATGTCTTGGCATGTACCTACCCTTTCAAGCAAAAAGGCTTCAGGGTAATTGGTCTGCAACCAGCTGATTGTATCACAGTTCACCAGAGCACTTCCCTGGTTCATCCAGCAGCACATCAGAAACCTGCCTTATGCTTCCTTTCAGCAGCAGCCCGTAAGAACAAATAAGAATCCAGTTCTGACTAGTGGCTGCCTTAAGCAGAAATCACTTGTATTAGCAGGTCTCAAACTTGTGAGGTGTCCAACAGCCTGGCCTACATCCAGACAGTCCCCTTCATTAGGCTACTCGAGCACACACTTGGCTTTAGACAACAAGCTTTGTCCTGAACTGAGGTCAGCCTGTCCACCCCTCTGCAGTGCACTCCTCAGGTCACCCAGATGACACCAGATCCTACAGACATGGGAATTCTGAGAGCAGATACATACCCACCTGCACACAAGGGCTAAATGTTCATCTGCTGGACAAGTTAAACCTGAAGAGAATTTATCTGGATGTGTCCTGAAGCAGATGGGTTACAGCACATAAAATGCTTGTTTACCACATTTTTTGTAGGAGGATTTTCAAATCTCTCACCTTGTGAGTGATCTCCATCCATTGCTGTTGCCCATCTACACTCATAATACAAGTGTGGACCATCCTCTTTCAGGGTACCATTACTGTAGGGCACTTTTCTGTCTTTGGGTAGTTCCAGAGCTCCAGAAGGTTCTTCACTTGGTACTGAGCTCTGCTCACCAGACACATCTTGTGTTACAGACATGCTCAACCAGTCCAAAAGCTGGCCTGAAGCCACAGAGAGCTCTGTGTTCTGCAATGAGCCCTCCACACTTGTCCCACCTTCAGACATGTGTGTGCCACCCCCAGAGTCCTCTGTAACCAAAAGCACCTTTTTCAGTGACCCTCTGCAGTTTTTCCCAGGAGTCCGACCAGCTCCTGGGGACTTGCTGCACATGCAGCTCTTGACCCGGCAGTGTCCTGTGCCTCCCTGAATAGGGCCAGGTGAACAGCCAGCATCTGCCACACTCTGGCCCTGCTCCCCTGTCCGCAGGGCCGCCAGATCGCTTGTCACAGTGACCTTCTCCTTGGCGACCTTCTCCTCGGCTGCTGGCGCTTCCTTCGCAGGCATCAGATCAGAGGAAACAACACTCGCCACCTCCAGAGGCCTCTCAACTAGGCTGGCAGCAGCCTGGCAGATCTGTGTGGACATGCCACTTGTGGAACCAGACAGCAATTCCTCAGTTGCTGCCAAAGTTACCTTGGAAATGATCTGCATTGCTACTTGCTCGATTTTCTCATCTTCTTCCTTTTCCAAACTCACTCCTCCAATCTTCTCCCTTTCCAATTCATCTCCTTTCAGCTGTGTATCCTCCTCCTGACACACAGGTACAGTACTGACAAGTGACTCCGACATCTCTTCTTCCCTGGACTGTTCCAAACTGGCAGACTCCGAACTATCCTGTAACATACTCACTGCAGAATTCTTGTGACTTGATACAACTTCATCACTGAGACAGACTTGTGGGGTATTGGCTTCCTTCTCCAACCCCAAGCAGAGGGCTGTCACAGAGCCAGCATTCGACAGCACGCTTTCTGGCATCTGTAGTTCCTTGGGGGGCTTAAATGAAGACTCATCTGACTGCTCTGCATTGCTGATCTGCTCTGTGATTCCCGGAGGCTCTTCTGTCAGTGTTACCGCCACTGACGGCCACTGATCTTGCTTTGCAGGAGAGCTCCCGTCCCATGGGAAGCTCACTGCAGCGCTGCCGTGATGCTCCATGCTCTCTGAGACTGGAGGGAGAGTCTCACAAGCAGGGACACTGCTTTCATCTTGAGATCCTATTGTTTCTAGTTTTTCACTGTCGTCCTCAAGGGTGCTGGGCTGCATTGTAGTTACCGACAGGTCTGAAAAGTCCTGGGAGACATCTTGCCTCTCATGAGTCTGACACAGAAGAGAGGGCGTCATCAACCCCACCGACAGCAGGGAGGTCGAGGTTTCATTCTCTGGACATTCCTCTTCTGAGGAGAGAGGCAACCTTTGAGGAACACGTGCTTCTGTTTGGGGCAATAAATCATTCTCTGTAACTTCTTCCTGCTGCTCTCCCATGGCCGTTGCTAGCTCCTCACAACAGCTTGCGTGCTTTTTCCTATGGGAATACATCCACCAGCAGCTGAGCAGCGCCAGTATTCCAGGTATGGCGTACGGGACGGCATTGTGGAAGCGCCACGCCATTTTACAGAGCCTCAGCAGTTATCTAGGAGAAACAGAAACCACATTAAAATAGTCACAAGGAAGGTGACAGGAAGGCAAAGGGGTTTCTATCAGCACGAGCAGGCCCGTTGTCCAGACCCTCTTTAAATTCACACCTGAGCTCTACCAGCAGACCCCAGAACTACTTCACAACCCAGCTCCAAAGTTTGTTCTACATCTACATTTACTACTCTGGCAGCAGTTACTCCTCCAAGTTTCTGAGTTGAAAGCTGTCTCCTTTAGTCTAGGAAGCATTTGCAGCCCTCCTCGCCTAGGCACTGCGGATGCTCTTGGTGTCCCAGCCCTGCTCCTCCAACTCCAAAGCCTTCCCTGGGATATGGGAGGCAGGGCTGACACAGGCTTTGCCTTTCCCCCTTACGGAACATCTGTAGCCAGAGCACAAAACCAAACAAGTACTCACCTCCCCAAAACAGCCTTGCTGCAAAACACTTACCATTTATATTTTAACTGAGCAGGAATTAAAACAAAACACCACGTGCCTGACAACGTTTACACACAACAGACCTTTCTCTAAACAGGTCTGGAGACTTCTGCCAACAAGCAACAAAAATAAAGATTGTTTTCGGGAGCTAGCGAAGCCCTAGAAATGGGAACCACCTGCTGGAAAGGAGTATTATCAAGTTCCTCTCCAGCAGCACAGTCTTTCTGAGGCAGAAGATGACAATCAATCAGTCTTGTCAACTATGCTTAGTCTGTCTCACCAGAATAAACCCTTTGTTATCAGAGCAAGTGCCCGTCCACAGCTCCCAAACACAATGTGCCTTTGGGGCCTCGGTTTGCACCAGGAGCTGATTACATTCTTCTAGTTGAGGGACCAAAACATGCCTCCCTCAGGCTCAAACCAAGCATCAAAGACTCAGATAATTTAATATTCACTCCAGAATTCTCACCTCCTCCATGGAGCCACACTCTCACACCATAGCAAAGCAAAGACACAACTTCACCTGAGCTCGCCCTGACCCAGCTCTGCTGGTCACCCAGAGTCCTAACGACTGAGGAGGGTAAAAGAAACGGAAAAGACAGGGACCAGAAAATTAACTGCTCAATCCTAAATCAAAGGCCAGATGCAGATGCGATTTAGGAAATCCAGTAACATCTCCAGCATGTCACAGCTGAGCTCTCTATGTTGTCCTACAAGGAAACTCGGGTCCCTGTCCAGTGGGCACTCATACCTGATACCTTCCAAATCCATGTTCCTCCCGGCCAGCTGTACAGTCAGGCAGCAGAGCTCACTGCTGAGCATGAGCTTACTGAGATTTGGAATGAAAAACAAAACAACCAACCTGTACAGTAATTTGGACTTTTGGGGTTTATTTTGGAACTTGGTAAACAGGAAGGGTGAAGTCTGTACGTTCCTAAGACAAAAGGTTCACAATGATGCTCTCCAGCACAATAGCACATTGTGAGCCACGGCCAGTGCTCATCTGCTGTCTGCTTAAGTTGTTACAATTAATGCAGAATCACCCTCCAAGCTGTCTCACAGACCTACCACAAACCCAAATTAAAGTAGCTCACACAAGGCCATTCCCAGCAAGTTCTGTGATGAAACAGACAGCCCTATTATTACCCGATTCCCTATTAAGTTGCACCGAGTGTACAAACAATAGTCCCACACAGTGCTGCAGTGCAGGACCACAGCAGCAGGATGCCCCATGGAGGGATGGGCCCATCCCAAAGCCTGACAGACAGAACAGTTCTAAGAGTCATTTTAAACGTAAGTATCATTTAAGACAAGGATCTTCCCTCTGCTGTGATATTTCAAAGAGTGGGGACTGCTGGGTTAGCTGCCTGCTCCTTGTGAAGCTCATTTAATGTCATGGTTTTCATTTGACTGGTTTTATCAAGAGCTGTGTTACACTATCAGAGATGGTGTTGAATCAGAATTCCCCATCCTTCTGTCAACCAGAAAGGGATAAAAGGCAGTGGCTCTGCCCAGTGGCAGTAGACATCCTAAAGCACTGGGTTGGCAGGGGGCAGCTAACATCTTCTTACAGAAACACAACAGGAAGACTTTGGTGGCCTGTTCACTGATCATGTCACTTTTTATGTGATACCCAGAAAATGGCTGATTTTTAACCTGCTCAACCCAATGACTGTAAGATGCAGCACACTCTTCTCTTATTTCCTCCACAGGAGAGCTCCTAAAGCCCACATCCATCTTCCAACACGGCAAAACCCTCTCTCCATTGCCAATGTGACAGTCAACTCAGGACTGCAGGGGCAAAGGGATCATTTAAACACATGGAGGGAAGCAAGTCTGGGATTTTCCTGCCAGCAGTAGAACAGAAAATGGCAACTTGTCAAATCACATGGCCCTAAACTCTGCCAAACTGCAGGGAGCCTGGCCCAACTGTCCTTGCACTCTCCAGACAGGAGGAGCCAGCTGGGGAAGCTCAGCAGCTCCAGAGGCTTTGGCCTGAAGAAGGGCAGCTTGTGAAAGCCAGAACCAGTGTGGAGAGCTGGATGCCCCAGTGCTGTATCCCAGCAAGCAGGGCCCCGTGCTGTCCCACACCAAAAATAGTGCAGAGCTCACACACTGTACACGCTCGCCCCGCGCCACCGGCCACTTCCACTTCCTTCTGGCATGTCAGGAATCCCATCTAAATGTCACACCTTATATCAAGGCATGGCCAGGGAGCTGCAGCTAGGACAGGAGACTTTTCCAACTTGCTAAATAATCTCTGCAGTAGGTCAGGAGGGGATTAAAACACCAAGGAGTTTTAAGTAGGGGTCAGTCAGCTTTCCAAACCTAACCTGTATCCTGACTGGATTTCTGGAAAACTCCTGGTCAAGATCAGGGAGCAGAGGACAAGAATGAACAAATACACTCACCTACCTTTAAGAAAAAGAAACGGCTAAAGACAGTCTCTATCTGTTCACATTTGGGTCCCAGAGCAGTTTCCAGCCACCTTGTTTTCCCAGCCAGGACAAACAACCCTTCAGCACACTCATCCTTATAAGGTTAGAAATGTTTGCAGCACGAGGTTCACAGAGAAGGCAGACAATTCATTCTCAAGATCCAAGAGGGGAGTTCAGCAAGCACTTGCTTCAGATTCTCAGGGCTTTCTAGGCACACAAGAAGGGCTGTGCTGGGGAGAAGCTGCTTTGAATCTCTACAAGAAGAGAGACAAGGACAAATCCCCAGTGATTGAGCCCCCATGCTCTGCTCAGACATACCCTGCAGTGCTGCCAGTCCCCGACTCCTCTGCTTCCTTTCTGCCCCAGCATGGGAGAGGTTACACTTCCAAATGCTGAAAGCCATGGAAATCGAGGCTGGAATTAGAGACCATCCTGCAGGATCACAGAGCAGACAAGCAGGGAGCTAACTTGGAAATGCAGCTTCAATAGCAAGGCTGGGATGCCTCCCTACAAACCCTATAGCTTGGGATACAGCACTTGGGAAATAAATACTATCTGGGTGAAAGAGAAGGGGACAAGGCTGGCACAGTTAAAACTAAATGGGACCACTTGGCCTCTTAAAAATTTCCATGCTAAAAATACCCAGCAGCACATGCTCTGCCTCATATAAGGCCCAAGAACAGTTGACAAAAACCTCAAGAACTGGAGGTCCTACCCTAAGACTTTATAAAATAAGATAAATTACTGCAGAGAAAGAGACATGGAAAGACTTGATGACCCTGTGGCATGTGGCACACTGCACTACACACTCCTGATCACCAGGTGCCTCTTGGCCACGAGACTGCAGCCTCTCCCTTGCACTTCTCCCAGGCCAACCTGGTGCACCACAATCAAAACCAACACTGACTGCCCAGAGTGAAAGCTCAGAAACCACAACCCAGTAGCTACAAACATCCAAAGACAGGTAGGAGCTGGGCAAGCAAGATCTCAAACTGGATAGCACATACTTTAAAAATAAATGAATGGGTAAGTTCCTCTATATTTATTGCAGTGATTTCTGCTTCAAACACCACTACTGAAAGGGAACTGCAGAGATTCCCCCTAAGCAGCATCAGCTGTTCACAGCACACATAACGTGGGCTACAGAGCTCATGGAACAGTCTCCTCTGTGAATGAAAACTACCAACTAAGCCACTCCACAACCTTAAAATATGTAAGAACCAGCTATTTGCAGAAGGATAGATTATGGCACAAGAGAAAAGCTGAAAAAGCTGGTTGTTATAGAGCTAACCCAGAGCTCTGGAACAAGAAACACAACCAACACCAGGCTGTCTTTTATCTCCAAGATAAAAACTGCTTTCAGTGTAATCAGCCTCACTGATGTTCCTACAAGGGCTCACTCCCCTCCTCTGCAGCTGAAGCTGCTGCACTGCCAGCTCAGGCTTCATTACTATTTCATTTTACAGTCACTGCTTCTGTATATTTTCTCCCACTCAGGGGTGAAATCATGGCCCAGCACTGCTCAGTAGCATCACTGCTGGGCCAAAGCAGCTCTCAGAACAGTTTCTATTTACACACTCAAAAGCAGAAAGTTTATAGTAAAAGTATCAGCCTGACTGCACTGTAGGGTTTGCTGTTTGCTTGTAGGGATGCTTTGGAAATCCCTGAGCTCACTTACATGCAACCCCCAACACCTGCCCGGACTGTAGCTGGGCACTCCTGCTAAGCAGCCAGTCATGGGTTGCACTTTCTAATTACCATTAACCCCTGCAGATTATCAAGCCCCTCACTACACTTCACACCACATTCCCTTCCTGCTCCAGCCATTCCTTTATGTCTGGTTTCCACAGCCAAGCCAGCATCTCCCCATGACTCCTCCTGTACAGAGTAGGGCAAAGCCAGGAATTCACTGCTTTGCCAGAAAGGCATCTCTGGTAGAGAAGCAAACTCCAGGAACCACTTCTGCACCACTTTACCCACACCACTGTCACCTTCCTTGACTATTCCTCAAAAGTTGGTGGAATTATTTGGGTTGGGTTTTTTTGCCAGTTTTGGAGTCCACTCCAGAAACAAAGCTAGACCAAATGTTCAGCTTCTTCCAGCTAGCCAAGAGGATGTAACCCAGAGGCCACATGACCTTTCTGTTACCACCTGGCTTCAAGATGCAGAAAAAGTTCCTCTGATTCAGACTAACCTACACCAGGGAATGAGCATCGCTTTTATAGGCAAGAGGCCAAGACATCAGTTGGGATTCTTTTTGAACAGCTACCCCAACACACCAACCAGTCCAGATTCAACTCTTCCAAAAGCATTTTTCATAAAAACTAAAGAGAATCAATCTTCCACTGTATATAGGTAATAAGCTGCTTTGCCTGTAATCTACCATCACATTACAAACATTTTCCCCAAATCCAGACTTCAGCACCTTCTATTCTTTCTGCATTTTCACCCAGGTTGAAGAACAGAACAAATTATTTTCCAGAATTTCAGAAAAAGTACACCTAATACTTAGCATTCTGTGTTTGCTTCCACATCAAAGCTAAGGCAGCCCTTGCTATGGTCTGTGTAGTGCAGAACAACTGCAGCTTACACATTAACATTTAAAAACACCCAACGCCTGGCATCTGTATCAGCTTCCACAGACCAGGCACAACACCCAGGAGCAGAGACTAAACTAACCACAGGCTCCCAATATACTCTGCACACAGGACAGAAAAACAGACTCAAGTACTCAAGGAGACAGAAGGGTGAGGTTTAACATCACAGTACACTGATAATGCTGCAAGAGACAGTGAGGAGAGAGGCAGCACTGAGGCTAAACTGGTGTCCAGGGAGCAGCATCAAGATCTGCTCACTAGGAGTGTACTGCCCACAGTCACAAGACCTTGATAAACAGCCTCTCAAAACAAAAGCTGGGCTAGACTTGCACAGAAAAGCAAGAAGAGGTGGTGCTCAGCTGGGAGCTGTGTGCCCAGGGCTTGGCTTGCCAAGAACACGCCACAGAATCTCACAGAGCAGGAACATGAAGCATGGTGAAAGTGGCACTCCAGAGGCACCTGTGCCAGCAGGAATGGCAAAAGCTTCACTAAGAGCTACTTGCAGTGAACCAGCAGGAAGATGACTTGTAGCATTAACAGGCTTGCTAAAAGAAGTTACACAACACACTGGAGAGCTAATCCCAGAGAGCCTCACTTCACTTTGATGTCACAGCAGCACCCACCAGCCCTCGTCCCAACAGCAACTGGGGCTGTTCTCACATCCAGAGGCTGCTGCCTGCACCGGCTTCAGCAGCTCTGCACAGGGCAAGGCCAAGTCACAGGCAGTGACCTTCCGACAGCCACACTGTGTTGGAGGAATCAAAACTGGGTACTACAGCTCAGGAGATGGGAGCCCATCCCCTTTACCAGGCAGCAAACACCATTCCACACCTCATTCGACTGGCAATATTTTAGGGAAGTGATGCACAAATACCTCCTGCACCCCCAAACACCAAAAAAGTCTTCCTACCCCTGCATTTCAACAAGAAATGCAATGCAAGGCCAAGCTCATGCCAAAGGAGGCTCCTCTCTAAAGAAGGGGAGCTGCAGGGTCACAGCTCTAAGATCTGTGGGCTCTGGAGATTTCAGGTTTCCAGTTCACAGCTTCATCCCTACACGGAGCCAATGCTCCCGAGGGAAGGGGGGCACCAGGACCAGGAGCTTTTGCCAGGAGCTGCTGCTATTTATACACAGGGAGTCAAATCAGTCACAGCACATGGTAAGTTCCTCAGCCTCGTTGCCAGGTGGCAGCAGAGGTCAAAGGCAATCGGGGCCTCTTCAGGTCTACAGGCAGTGATTTCTCTGCTGAAGAATGATTTTAAGTGATCTTCCATGAAATATTCAGTAGTAATATAGAGGGCCCATCAATTCCGAGTCAGCTGCTGCTCCCACACTTTGTACCCAGGCTGGAAAAACTAAGCAGAATCACGCAGTGGTCAATAAAAATCCCCACAGTAAAACAGCCGAAGACAGATCACTTAAAAGCTGCCAGTGACATGCAAACCCACGGCCTTCAGCAATCCCCAAGAGATGCAAATCTCAACAGCCTTGATTTCTAGGAAATAGTAAGCAGCTGCTAAATAAAATATAATCTTCCAAGTATCTGAAAGTGGCTGCCCAAAGTTAACCAACACTTCATGAAGTTTAACCAGCCATTCGCATTGAGTTCCACAGAAACACTGCAGTTGGAGACCAGAATTTTTTTAAAAAAGGCTAGTTATTAGATCTGAAATATTAAACAAGTAATTAAAACATTACTTACTTTTGTTTTTTATTACTTTTAGATGTTGCTGAGGGCACCTGGGATACAGGCCCTGATTTTATTAGTCTTCCTGGACAGTAGAAATAGCTTAATTTTTTTCACATCAGTTAAGTGCAGATGAAAGATGAAAGCCACAGATAAGTGGGGGGACACGCTGCTTTTGAAGCACTGTGTTCTTCTGATAACTACACTCCAGCCCAAGTAAACTCGCTCTCCAGCAAACCTGAAGTCAGCCTCCAATGTTTTCAAAACAATCACAAGAATCTCAAAGTAGCAAATCAACTTCTGGCTCTGAACAGCCTTGGCTGCAACCCTCAAACAAACAAACTCCCGTCACAATTAACTCCCCGGAGAATCTGCAGGAACTGGGAACCTACCTACAGTGGTGGATCTGAACTGTGGGCACCTTCAACTCATACCTGGATGGCGAAGACAATTCCTGTTGTCTAATTCCAAGTGTTGTGGAATGCCTTAGTTAAAGCCAAGGCTTTCTAGGTAGTTGATAATTTTCATTATTAGTATCTTTAAGAAGGAATCTGCTAACACAGGTATCTGAACTTGGTCTAAGGAGAGCACGTAGAATCATAGAAGGAATCATGGAATCATAATGCTTGGCAAAGGACCTCTAGGATCATTAAGTCCAACCTTCATCCAAACATCTGTCTCTCCACTAGGCCACAGCCTCAAGTGCTACATCTACTCATTTTTTAAACACCTCCAGGGATGGTGACTACACCACCTCTGCAGGCAGCCTGTTCCACTGTTCACCACTCTCTCAGTAAAGAGGCACCTACCAGAATACACAACTGGGTTCTTGCAGCATTGACCATGCAGACCCTCCAAACCTAACAATTTAAGTTGTTTCATGTCTGAAATCAAACAGTCTGCATCCCTGCTGCACCAGATCTACAGCAACCACGGCGAGATCCACCTGCCAAAACCCCCCAGCACTGATGTCCCCTGAGAGGTTTTAAAACAAGTCCTTCAAGAGCTCAATGAAACAGAAGCTGAGAAGATGAGTGGTGCCAGGACAGCAAATGATGTAGTAAGAAGGTGGATTCCAACAAGCTTCAAGCACAGCTCAAGTTCTACAGGCATCTTGCTCCTTTTAACTTACTAGAAAGTTGTCCTTTCCTCCAGTGTGCTGTGCAGCACATGCACAGAAACCAGAGACTGACATCACAAGACAGGGAGTGAAGCTGTGCTACCCGATTCCAGAATCACAGATATGTTGAGATCATTGGATGGCAGGTCCTGCAGCTTGATGGGTGCCCACACAGCATTTCACCCTTCACTCACCAAAGAAAGAAGAGGCTACGTGACTCAAACTGGGTCACACAGTGACCCCCCAGCAGAGGGACAAGCTCAGCTCAGCTGCTGGGACAGCTCTGCTCCAAGTGCTACCAACAAGCCCTAGCTCCCTGGGCTGTGCTGTGCTCCAGGCACCCCACACGCTCCTCCTCCACTGTCCTGAGTCCAGTTCTACCTCGGTAGATCATTCACAGGAACAGAGCAAACAGAGAAAAGTTAAGCTACCATCTCCTGCTACTACTTTCCCTGGCAACAAGCCATTTCCTTCCACCTGAGACAAAGTCCAGGGAGGCTCTGATAACACCCAGCAGGTGTGAACACAAGAGACCTGACCAAGGCAGCACACAACCCTGGAAAGAGAAACTCTTTTGAGAGTGACTTCCATCCTGCAGCCCCTGACTTTTTCATGACTGATGAACTGTGGTCAAATGCAGGTTTTCCAGCTGTTTCTTACTATCACAGGTAACTGATGGAAAAGAAGCCCCTTCTTTTGCATTCCCTGCTGCATGGATAACTTACTAGACTGTGATAAAGAACTTAGATCAAGCTGCCCAGTTCCAGAACATGAGTAGTTACGAGTAGTAAGTTAGATCTTACTTGTTTGAATTTTTTTTTTTCTTTATGTTGTCTTCCCCATTCTTCAAGCAACAACGATTCTTTCAGGAAAGCAAAGCTTCTGAAACATCACTTCAAACACAAAAGAATTTAATTCTTTTCCTCCTGACTATGTTCCATGCTGGCTTACAAACAAACAGAAGTCCCTGCAATACACGAGAAGTTTGGCAACAGCAGTTTTTATTGGCTACTAACATAATACAAGCAAATGCCGCCATACCAGACGCCCCGGAGACACCACCAGCCGTCTTTCATCTTTCCCACTAGGCCTGCAATACTTGTGTCATCTGTGGCCTTCGTTTCTAAGCAGCTACAGCAGGGTTTGCAGAGCAAACGAATCACACGGACACCACCGCACACGGTCCCTTCGGCCTGTCCAGCTGCTTCTCGTGAACGTACTTCCCTGACTACTGCCGAGTGAGGACTAAGTAGCAGAACACGAATAAAACCACTGAAAGTCTCCGACCACCAGCTCCCGTGGCTGACAGAGCCCCTTCGCACCGCTGTCGGCCCCCGGCGGCCACCCCCCCTCTCCTCCGCTGCAGCCACCCCAGGTGCCCGGAGCCACACAGCGCTGCAGCCCGCTCCGCGGCGGGCTCCGGCATGGCCCGGCCGCTGCTCCCGGGCGGCCCCTCACGGCTCCAGGCGCTCAGGCCGGCAGGTCGAGCCGCCTCACGGCTCCGCCAAGGGCTGGGGGATGACCTCCGGGCCGGGCCCCGTGGGCCGAGCGCGGCGGCACTGACCTTGGCCACAGCCGAGCTTCGTGGGACCGCTACAGCTACAGCCTAAGGACGACTACTAAGGAAGGCTGCTAAGGTTGCAACCCCCGCCCCATAACCGGGAGCGGCGGCCCCGCGCTGAGGGGGCCCGACCGGCCGGCTGACAGCGCAGGGCAGCGGGCCCCGCCGCTCCTCAGGGGCCGGACAGCGGCCTGCGCTAGGACTTACGGATGGTCCGGTCCGGTCCGGTCCGTGGCGGCGCCGCCCTCTCCGCGCCGTCTCCCGAAGCAGGTCCCGGTCCCAACCGCCCCCCCCCGCCCGCCGAGCCGAGCCCACGTGCAGCCCGCGCGGGCCGCCGGGCTGGGACATGCAGCGGCTCCCGCCGCCCCGCCCGCGCGCCCGCCCCCGCGCCGCGACACGCACCTCTCGAGAGAGCGCCGCTGCTCGCGAGATCCGGACGAGCGCTCGCGCCTGCGCGTCAGCGTCGGGGCTCTTCACGACTGAGGCTTCCCGGCGGCGGGTGCAGCGCAGCGCGCGGCAATGGGGCCCCGCCCCCTACACCGGGGCTCGCTCCGGCGTGGCAGCGGCCGGGCCGGCTCCTCTGTGTCCCTTATCCCCGGGCTGGGCCAGGCCTCTGCCAGCGGCCCCGGAGCTGCTCCCTGCGAGTTTCCCGCTCCCTGCCCTCTCACAGGTGGCCGGCCCGACCCGTCTGGTCGCGGCGCTCTGCCCCGGGGTGAGCAGCTGCCGCCTCGCTTACTGGCAGGACCTGCTGCGTCTGATGCTTCGGCCGGCGCTTGGGTCTCTGAGTCACCTCTTCAAAGCGCTCGGGACGGCTCTTTGCTCTCAGAGGCTGCGTCCGAGCACCTTCGTCCGCTCCGACTGCTCAGCCCAGTTCTCTGCTGGCATCACCCGGCTCATCTCAGCCCCGGAGCCAAAGCCCGTGTCTCCCAGCAGCCAGACACTGCCGCCTTCCCCCGCGCTGTCCAAACTATTACAGAGGTGCATCTGAGCTTTACACGGAGTTTAGGCAAATGCTGCAAATGCTCAGCTGCTGGCGAAACCTCAGTAACCAAACAGATGAAGCAGCAGCAGCGTGTGTCTGGAGCCGGGGCTGAACCAGGAGGAGGAGTGAAGAGCTGTGCTGGGGCAGGAGGGCTGCTTTAGCTTCAGTAGCACGAGTTGGAATTAATGGAGACCTTTTTTTTCATTTTATGATGCAATACTTGTATCATTTACCCCCTAGAGCTGTTTTAATCCCTAGAGAAAACACGGTGTGTAAATGGCATCTGTGTTCCAAGGAATCTCAGGCCTTGTGGGAGGGTACACAGTGGAGCAGCCTGGCTCGTCATCACTTGCAATTGAGCGTCTTTGGGGCAGCAGTGTGTTTGACAGTAGCTTTCAGGAGAGCTCTAGGGAGGAGACTGGGAAATAGCAGTAGTTACTCTGAGGAGTTTGGGAGCTTGCAGAGCAGGATGGCATGAAAGAGGAGGAAAAGGCTATGGGCTGTGTCTGGAGCAACCTGAGAAGCAACCAAGCCTCGGGAAAAATGCTCTGCACTGACCTTTATGGGGGATCGGGGCTAGTTTCTGTGTTAATTACACTGTAACAGGGAGGAGTTTGGCCTCCCCGCTGCCCTGGGTGGGAATTGCAGCTCTGGAGCTCCCTATCCTCTCCGAATAGCTGCGTGGCTGCTTGCAAAGGCCGGTGGAGCCTCAGAAGTCAGCTTTGTCTGGGCGCTTCTCCATCCCTCACAGCCTGGCACTGTGCTCACCTCTGCTGCAACTCAGAGCTGAATACCAGGCGCTGGGGTGGCCCTGGGATGCTGCTGTGCCTGCACTTCTGCAGGGTTTGGATCTCTGTTGTGTGTAACGAAGAGGAAACTGTTCAAGGGTTGTCACCCGGCCTGTCTTCGTGGTGACAGTGCTGACTTTGGATTTCCCATCAGAAAATCCATTTAGGCTCTTTTATCTTTTGGAAACTCAGAGGCAAAGTCAGGGGGAAGAAACAGGTGAGGGGGGATTGGCTCCAGCAAGCATGTTTCGGGGTGAGAAGAGGAATCTGGGACCAGCTGGGAAAGAAGGGAGTCTATAAAATGGTGGTAACCAGTGGGAGCTGCAACAGCATTGGAAAGCATTGGTCTTCTCACAGCTCTGAAAGCCTGAGGTTCCTTTTAAATCCACAGTTACACTCTTCCTTTTTCCAGAAGCGCCCTTCCCACTCCTGGGAACCGTGCTGGCTGTGAGCAGCACACCCTGTGCTGCGGCACAACACAGGAAATCTCCTGTTGTAAACACCCGAACAGCAGGGCATGGGGCAGTGCACTGGGCCAACTAACCAGGCTGGTGGGAGTTAATCCTGCTCGGTTGTTCGTTGACACATGTGCATGACAAGCCCCCAGTTCATTAGAGAGTGTAAATAACAGAGAAATCACAGTCACATTTGGGCAGGATTGCCTTTCCTAAATTACCGATTTGTATAGTTTTCTTTGTAAAGCTCTTGATTTGCCTCAATCTTTTTGTTCAGAGCAGTCAGTGATTAATAAGTCATCTCTGCTACACACTGCACTGTGTGAAGCAGAAAAAAACTACAACAGTTTTGAGACTTTGCCCTTTTAATGCCTTTAATCTGGAGATTTCAGAGGTTTGGCTGTTAAGGTTTCCACCAACCAACAGCCAACCTTGGCTGCTGCTGTTGGGCAATTCAGGTGTTTATGGTGCCTGGTCATAAGATGTTGGGAGCTTTGTCCAGGGACAGCATGTGTCAGGCATAGATGGTGACCATGTTTCTAGCTCCTGGGACAAAGCTGGTGCTTTACTTTGCACACAGTGCTGAGCTCTTGCAGCCAAGTCCATGAGCTTTACTATAGTGAAAAGTATGTTCTATTGAGTAATAAAATCAGTGATGTGAAACAAAACAAGGCCTGCTAACAGAATGATGAACTGCTGCCATGTCTGACAAGTCACATTCTTACAGAAACAGTTCCTATCTCTGAATGTTTCCTGAGCAGGATGCATCTCTCCAGCCTGCCTGTTCTGCTCCCGTGATCTTCTAAAAAGCAAACGAATGTTCCCAGCAAGAAACATTGGCACCATCCAAAGAATTACTGTAAACAAGAAAAGAACAGGTAAGGTTCATCAGTGTCCTTGAGGCCAATGTCTTCTGCTCTGGTGTCAGTTCCGGGTATGCCCACTGACAGCTGTCAGAACTGAAGAAGGCCAGCAGCAGTGTCCTTGCTGTGTTGTTGCACGGGGTGTTTGGTCCAGAATGCTACAGCAGGTCCCTGTGCTCATGAGCCTGGTGTCTTCTGCCCCTGCTCTCCTCTCTTGCTTTGGGAGCAGTGAGGGGCAATGTCAAGTGCTGCTGGCCTGTCCCACTCACCAGCCAGCAGAGGACCCCCTCACCCCACAGGGAGCCGGTCCCTTTGAGAGCCCTGCCAGCCCCCAGGCTGGATGGCCTCAGAGCAGCTGTTTCAGGAACTACCTGAGACCAGGAGTTAAGAATAAGGACAGGTCTGGCTGCAGGGTGAGCAGAGGACAACCAGCCCTGGAGAAGGAGGCCGAGCACAGCCCGTGGAAGGGCAGAGTGCATGGAGCTGGCAATGACCAGACCCTGTCTGTGAGCATCTCTTCATGGCTGTAGCTCAACATGAGGCAGGATTTGGCAGCACAGAGGCAGTCTTTGCTCTTTGAGCCCTAATGCAGAGACTTGGATGTGAAATGTTTGGGGCAAACACAGAAATTCCTCCCCTGGTTTTTGTGCTGCCTCAGCCACCCCAGCAGCCTCCTTGTGTTTGTTTTGTGGGGCCTTTATGCCTTTGCATGTTTCACATTGCTCTGAATCAGCTCCTTCGGGGCGGAGCTGCTCTTCCACACTGCCTCCGGGCCCTGTGCTGTCCTGCCCGGTGATGGACAGCTGGGAGAGTCTCTCATGCTGTGCAAAACTTCTCATTGCACCCCCTTTGCATCTGCTACTGCTGTGAGGAGACCAAAGCTGTCTCTATTATTTGTCTGATGCTGCACTAGATGCACCCCAGGGCTCTCTGGAATGAGAATGGCAGTCTCACAGAGAGCTCCAGGAGGGGTAAGCAGCAGGGAAAGGGAATCAACAAGAAGGGGGAAAAAAATATGTGGCTGATAGTGCAGGGAGCTGGGGAGCACAGCCAGGAAGTGGAGGAACAGAAAGCCAATGAGGGTGTGGAGAATGGAGCCCAGAAGAGGTGAGGCAGAGGTACCCTCTGCACCTCTCCTGGCATCCTGGATCTCAGAGGTAATTGGCCCCAGGAAGCAGAATTACTAAGCTAGAACTTGAAAAACTCACTCCCAGTCAGGCCTGTCCCTGACCCACCTCTCTGGACCTGGCCACTCCATGTACCTGTGTCTCCAGAGGCCATGGAGCAGGCCTGGTGCAGTTCCCCGGCTCATGCAGTGTGTTTTACTGAGCCCCCGGGTCCCTGGGCACAGCTGCTGCTCTAAGGACGCTGACTGGGGGTAGAAGCAGCAGAGCAGCTATTTCTGGTTTTTCTGAAGGACAGTGTGCTCTGAGAAAAAAAAAAAAAATTAAAATACAATTTCATAGTTCTGTGGGATTTTCCTGAACATATAGTTACTCATTGCTATTTATAGCAGCAGCCTTTGAATATCCCTCAAGATGCAGTCATCAGAGTTTTTTTCATTACTGCTTTGAAGAACAAACCCATACTTGTTTTAACAAGTCACATCACAGGAGGTGTTATTCTACGCTCCCCCACCCACACAACCCTGGGATTTATTTTCACTTGAGAGCTTGTTAAACATAGCAGCAGGCAGCTGAAGAAACCCAAGCTCCAAGAGACAAAGGATTCACACCTGAAAATCATAAACAGTGGGAAAGGACCGTGGCTGAGAGATTTGAATATTTGTGCATGTTTCTTTGCAGTTTTTCAGTGCATTCAGAAAGTCTCCTTCCAAGGAAATCAGTTTAGTATGAAACATTGCAAAGACTTGTTATCCCAAAGCAGAGGTATTTGGATATATTTATGGCAGCTTAGTATTTGGAAATTATCCCCTCATGTTATGAGTCTGTCTTACTGTCCCTGAATAACAACTTATCTTCCTTCTCATACAGTTTTGCCCTGCTTAGCTCTGGAACAGAATTTATACATCTGCATCAAGAAAGGTTTGAATAACAGAATTTATACTTCTGCATCAAGAAAGGTTTGAATTTTTACTTTTTTTTTTTTTTTCTTTCCCTTTGTAAGCTATTTCAGCAGCAGCAGCTGGGCAGGGATTTTGAAGCCCTTTCTTAAGCCAGAACCCTGTGCTCCAAGGCTGCAATTTTTTCCATAAATACAGTGTTTCCAACTGCAAAAAGACACAACTAAAATAAAATCCTTTCTCCTGTCATTCCCTTGCCCTGGCTACAGTGTGTTTTGTGATCTCAAGTACCAGGGGAGACTCAACTGTCCAAAGAAAGAACTTCAAAATGCTGCGAGCAGCAGCACTTTAGTCTGTGGTGTTCAGGACTCCTCCTGGAGGGCCCCCCATTCCAGTCAGTGCCACCCTTTCTGACTGGGGATGAATCCACATTTCCTGTAAAGAAAATGTGTCCCTGAGAAGAAGCTGCAGCTCCTACTGGCCCCAGGAGCCCTGCAGCTTGTCACCTGGTGTCTGCCTGCCCTCGTGGTACGTCTGGGGCGCAGGAACAAGACGATGTCTCAGAAGAAGTCAATGCAGTCACGCTTTAATGTGTTTTTACATCCTTTTACGATTCACAAAGCCAGAATATAAGTACTTATACATTTTTAATAGGAAAGTAATATATTCCCCTAAAAGAAAAATAGATTTAATTAATCATTTGTCATAAAAGTTGCCTGACAGTTGAAACTTCAAGCTTCTAAGCTAGAAAAGCTCAAATAGACAAATTATACTGAAATGTTCTTTAAAGACCAAGCAGCTGTTTTATTAAAATATTAAATTTACATTTTAAAAAGAAATATTCTGATTTATTATTCAATTATGATAATCTTACTGAAGTGACATGGAATTCATGACAATGGGCTTTATTCTGCCCAAACTCTGTCCTCGGTTATCCACAAGCAGTCGGTTTTGCCGCTATTTAGAACTGTGCCAGCTCACACACCTGGAGCAGCACCCTTCTGGGAGGACAAATCCCAGATGCTCCATTGCAGCTCCATTCTCCTTTTCCCTAGAGAAAGGGCATTTTCAGATCTGGGACCAGGGCTGGACCCAGCTCCCGTGGTTCAGACCCATCCAAATCTTACTGTCACGAGAGACAGAACAAGGGTTTTGGGACATGCCAACTTGGTCCCACAGCACAAGTGAATGACCTTCAAACAACTTGAAACAGGTTCAATTTACATTTTACTTCAAAAAAAAAAAAAGCAAAAAAAAACCCAACAAAAAAACCCCAAAGCAAACAAAAAATCCAAACAAAGGGGGAAAGTACATACATGAGGGGAAAACGGGGTGAGCAATTGTCTGAAACCAGGTTTCTGCCGATTTACCTACAGTTCCCAGCTGCGCTGGAGTCAGGGGGCTCCTGCCACTCACGGGACAGGGGGAGCAGGACTGCGGGTCCAAGGACTGCTGGGGAGCTGAGGCCCAATGGGAACAGTCAGGTATCATACACAGGGAAGTTTATAGTACACAGCATTGGGTTTTTAAATGACGTAACGCAACAGCAGGAAGGAGTAGTAGTAGTTACCGGTTACTAACACTAGAATAGTCAAATTTGTATGTTATACATATACAGCAACTAACTGCTTTACAAAAAAAGCAAAATAATACAATATATTGTCACATGTATTTACAGTGTAGTAAATATACTTTTCTGTCAAATTTTACACAAAAACTATTTACAGGTGAATATACTGCATTAAAAAAAAATGGTGGGACCAACACTAAAAGTGATTTTCTGTGGTAAGTTTGTTGCATAACAATGAGACGTGCTTCTTTATGTCAGGAAAAAAGTAACCTTAGAATGAAACAGAAAAAGCCCAAAACCTACAGCTGGGTTTGGAATCGAGCACTGGAACACTCCCAGTGCTCAGTCCACAATACTTACTGGAAATGTTTCCCAGTCTTGGAAACCTCATGCACATTAAAGCAGAAACATTGGCATAATTGACAGGTAGGTTATGCACTAGTCAAATACTACTGTATTATCTTTAAGTTGGGGAAAATACAAACACAAACAAAATGTTAATCATCTTTACAGTACTGAACTGCTGTTAGTGTGCAACGGGTAACGTGCTCTAAACAGGGGAGTTGAACCTACAGTCCCTGGGATGTAGCTACATGGTCCATGTGTTAAAATATAATTTTTTTCTGCACCTAAGTTTTCATTTCAAAGCACACAGACCCCACAGCTGCAGAACCAACCTTCAAGGAGCTCCTGGAACAGCCCAGGCAGCAGTGGCTTGGGGTTAACCTCCCCAAGCTGTCTCCCACCTGCCAGGGCACATCTTGGGCCCACCACTACCCACTGGTCACCACCAGCACTGCCAGAGGGCTGGGATGCAGAGGGGAGGGCAGCAGCCGGAGGGAACCGAGGGATGCTCACAGAATGGAATGTAGCTGGACGGGGGAAGACTCCAAATGGGAAGAGAGAATAAATGAAGGAGGGTATGAGGAAAAAAGCAAAAAGGCCAAAGGACAGCAAGGGCTGTTGCAGGGAGCAGGCCAAGGGACAAATGAGACAGTAAGGCACTGAACAACTAACTACGGATAGAAGTTGAGTGAGTCTAGCACGGCTGTGTTCCCTCTTGATCGAAGCACAAACCTCCCAACTGCTGCTGCTGGAGAGGATGTTCCTGTGGATCAGGGCACACATGACCCTGAACTAGACCTTGGCCTCCCACTGCAATTTACACCCAAATTCAGCCCGTGACCTGATGTGCCTGACACCTCTGCTCCAAGGAAGTTCATGTCCTCTCACTGAACCACACCATGAAAACATTAAAGGGCTCCCCTCTTCCCAGGAAACAGAATAAATTCCATTTTGTTGACTGACTTTTGGAAATGTATCAGCCGGGGCGAGAGCCTCGAGTAGTTCCAGTGCTGCTATGAAAGGTAATTTTAATCAGTGTCCATTTTGGTTTCACTTTGTGTGCATTTTAAAAGTTATATTAATTCTGATTTAGGGACACTGTTTTATATAGGCAATGCAAAATATTGAAGGTGTTGCTCTCCAATACACCCAGTCCCAACAAACCCATGTGGTAGCTCACCTGGAATTACTACTTCTGTTTTAAAAAAAACCTGCTCACAGGAGAAGCAACTGAAAATGATGTTTTTCTAACAGCAAATTACCTTTACAGGAGGTTATTTTTTCTTCCTACCTATGAATCTTCAGGCTTCTATAACTCACTGTCTTCAGCAGAGCGGGAAGGGCTGGGTGGGATTCACTGGGTTCAGTACAACTAGGTGCAGACCCGCAGCACTGTCGAGGGCGGCTCACAGCGATCTGACGTACGAGGTGGGAAACAAATGGTTTTTAACCAGTGGCTACCAGTTTGACACGCACAGCAGCCCTGGTGTGGACCGAGTCATGGCTCCATTCCTACATCAATCCTGCCCTCACCGGCCCTCCCACAGCTCCCTGTCACCTCGGGAACCGCATTTCAACTGCAGCTCCTACACGACCAAGAACACAGAGATGTGGTTAATCACACAAGTATTTCAGAACTGTTAATTCTACCTTTTCCTCTGGTTTTGGCAAACTATTTGCATATAAAGTTTGTGTTCATAGTTTTTCCAGGACTGTAAACAAATTAAAGAAATTAAATTGTTATTTTATGAATCAATACAATAAAGGTATTTTTATTTACATAAATGTTACATTGTTACTGTGTGGATACATATGAATTATGTGCTATATCAATAAAATCTGAACACTTAATTGTACCATTCTCTAATAATTTAGCTGTGGAGTTTGATTTACTGAAAGCCACTAACAAAAATTGCACTAGAGGATTTCATTTTATATAGTGGATATACTGTTGGTTTTTTTTCCTTTAAAGCCACTTAACAGATCGTTAATTTCTAACATACGACAGGGATCCGAGAGGGGAAAGTTTCACCCTTTTCCAGCAGGAGGCCCTCCGAGGAGCACCCAGTGACAGGCCTGTCCGGCTGCCAGGTTCCTGCTGCCCCCTCAAGACCAAACCCCCAGTGAGCCTGGGCCCTTGCAGGCAGCACCCGCAGTGCCCAGCACTGCACGCGACAGCAGCATCCCAGTCACCTCCGTCCCCTTTCACAGTGACAGCCGGTGCAGGGTCGCAGGGAGTCCGTGCTGGGAGTGGGGACCGCGCCGCTCAAATGTAACCCGGGCTGGGCATGGGGTCAGTTATTTGTAAAGTCCTGTACCTTAAGCAAATGTAACTACTTGGGGGCACAAAAGCAGCGCTGCCAAACACGGTCTCCCGGAGAGGGAAGTGAATGAATTCAGGAAGTTTTCCCCTCCGCACCCCGCTGGTTGTTCTGCCAGGAGTTTCTCGAAGGTGCACGGTGTTGGGAAAGGCAAAATTACAGTAAATGCTAATGGAAGAAAGAAGCTAAAAGTTTTCAACAATGCTACAATGACAGCAAAATAGTCAGTTCTTGATGATTCTCTTTCCACTATACAACCTTTTTTAGTGCAGTTAAATTACAGCAAAAAAAAAAAAAAAAAAAAAGAAAAAAAAAAGAAAAAAGTTGCTTTAAAAAAAAAAGCCAGTTTGTCCAGTCTGGTCCATATACAGTCCAAGTGTGTGAAGCTATGGTCTGGGGAATGAAAGAGACTCATGCAGCCTCCTTGTCCTCTCAAATTTATTGCTAATAACTAGAAATTTAACCTAATCAACCACTTCTGGTTAAGCTCATTGTACTGCAGCTATCATAGGTTTCTTTTCAGTATGGTAAAAAAAAGTCCACAGCTAAAAATCTTACAGGTTTGAATTAAAACCAGGATTATAGTAACTTCCCCCGGCTCACAAAGCCACCACCTTGAGAAGTGTGCAAACAGGATTAAGGATTAACACTTTCCTTTAGAGCAGAAACAAAGAAGGCAGACAAGAGAAGCAGGGGAGAGCTGGCTACGGGACATGGCTTTCGTGTCTGGGCAGCATGACAGAACTGACTCCACACCTCCTTCGGCTACTGAGTCCGTCAGGATCTACACGAGTGGTTCTGAAATACTGGCTTAAATCAAAAACAGAAGGGAAGAAACGAAGGCATTAAAATTCAGGCAATGGTTTCAAGAGTTGATCATCTGGCAACACGGCTGACAGGATGGGAACGTTAAAAATTAAGTGCAGCATCACAACCGGTGAAGGCCCTTTGTGAGAGGCCCACGTGTGTCAGTCAGTTCCAGGAAAAAAATAAAAAAGAAAAAGTAAAGGAAAAAAGACAAAGAAATAGTCACATGATCTTTTTGATGCTGTGACGTTTGAAGCTGCCAGCACTTCTCTGTTTCTGCACTTGGCTGGCGGAGCCGTGGCGGATCCTCCCGCTGTTGGCGTGCCCAGCGGTGGGCGAGAGCTCCACATTCTCCTTGTCGATCCCTGTGGAAACACAAGGGCAGAGGTTAACCCCCTGTCTCGGCTGCTCCCAGGACTCACCACTCTAAGGACCTGTATTTCTGCAGATACATGACAAAAAACCTCTGATGGTGCCCAGACGGGAACCCAGGGAGGAGTCAGGGTGCTCTGCAGCAGTGTAGCTCCAGCCCCAGGACTGAGGAGATGGGGGACATTGTCCACGGACTGTATGAAGAGGGAGGACCTGGTGGTTCAAACACCACAGAATCCTGGCTGTGGTGGTTCATTTGGCCAGCAGCAGTGCTGCCCACCTGGGAACATGGCAGAACCCCCCCTCACCATGTGCTTTTAAGGAAAAAATACAATATTCTTTGTAGAAGCTGAACCCCAGTAGGCAGGGAAGCACCACACAGCCACTCACTAACCACCCGCCAGCCCCATGGGACTGGGGAGAGGAATGGAAGAGTAAAAGCAAGAAAACATGGGTGTCCTCATTAAAATAATAAAGTCTACGCAGGTGAGGGATTTACAGAAGAAGAAAACAAAACACCACAAGTGATGCTCAGCAGCATGGGCAGGCCTGTGACCAGCCAGGTCGCAGGCTGGGGTAGATGGCTGACCCCCTAGTGCCCCTCTTCCCACTTTTCACCACTGAGCTCTCTCCCTGTACAAAGGACTCCTCAGTGAGCGGGGGTCTCTGCCCAACTGGGTTCTCTCCAGCCTCCTGCCCACCCCTGTGTATTTCCTGGGGACTAAACAGGGGCCAGAGCAGGCCCTGCCCTGCACATATGCTATTCAGCACCAGTTTGGTCACAAACCTGGCATGGGATATGGTTTTAGGCAGATGTGACACAGTCTTACAGTCAATGACAAATCAGATACAGCCGCTTCACTACGGTAGTGTAGCATCAACACTGACTTTTCCAGGTCCAGCTCTATGACCCCATGTTCAGGGAGAGCCCAGATAAAACACCTCCACACACTGAAGCAGGACACCTGCTCACACAGATCCATGCAGAGCTTGTCACATTTCAACACCACTCCTTCAAATAATTTTTTTTTCCCCCCTCTGATAGTTGCAGATTGAATTTGCTGTTACTCTAATCTAGTTTTGGCTGTAAAAGACAAAATACTTTGGCCTCCAGGCACTGGCTGATCTGTTTCAATCTGTGCTACTTCCCCACAACAACATGAAAATAGCTGGAGGTATGAGCTGCTGAGCTCACCTGGTCAGCTCTTCAAAGAGAAAGAGGGATTTAATTTATACAGGCAGTGGCACATAAACGTTCCCACAGGAGATGATGGGTTCCTTCCATCCCCAAGGCGTTTGTACCAGCATCTGTTACCTGCAGAAAACACTAAACTTGTCCAGGCCACAAAGGCCTTCCTGGCTCTAGTTTTCAGAAGACTGAGCAAATGGAGTTTGACTCAAGTCTCTCTTCTGCCTTTTGCAGTCTCTGGGAGGAAGAGTGGACAGTCAAATCCATGGGCTGATTCCAGCCAAAACCACAACTGCTATTAAATAGAGGAACAGCAGAGAGAAGGTTCATTTGTGAGCCTGCAGCGTTCTGGTGCAATGGCAGAAGCTGGTTCTTGCTCCCAGAGAAGATTAATGTGTGTTAAAGTCCCTACAATTCCCCCAACACTGAAACCTGGTTCGCCCATAAAGATCAGCAGAAGTACAAACTGGTGTTTGGTGGTCTCTGTCTCGTTGCAGCTGCCTCATTCTGCACCCAGCAGGCACAGAACTGAGGCAGGTGTTCCCTGGAGAGCAAGGGACCTGAGTGCAGATACCAACTGCTATGACTAAACCCTGGCAAATTGAGAGTGAAAAAAAAAAACCAAGCCAACCAATTAACTTTCAACAGGGACAACTAAAACAGTTTTTTATGCAGGGTATGAACAGGAAACAGGCACAGAAGAGGTGAGTCTGGAAAACCTCCCAAGAACTCTGAAGTTCAGCTCCACCAAAGGCAGGAGGCAGCTTGTGAAGTGCACAATGAGGATGAAACCTGATGGGCTTCATACCCAACATGCACAGACTTTTCTGAGAAGTTCTGGATGTGCTCTGCAGGACCAGGTAACTCATGTTTTACTGAAAGAATAACATCAAACAAACCTCAAAAATCAAGTGTAAACTTCATGCTGACCACAGCTGAAAGCCTTGGGTTATGAGCCGTTCCTCCAACAGCTCGTGACACAGCCAGTGACTGGAAGATAGAAATGCTGAGCCTTGTGTTTAATGCAGGCATGCTCCCAATCAATTATTACCTCTATGCTGTTATATATACCAGTTAATCAACCCTGTAGCATTATCTCAGTGTAGCTGTCACATCATTTCTGCAACAAACTGTGTACGTTTGATGTGTGTTTAGCACTACTCAGGGAACACGTGCAGCATGGGAAAGAACAGCAGGAAGGGTGTTTTTAGGCAAGGGGCTAAAAGTACAATCAGCAGCAAAAATGAGGATGTTTGACAGCAAATAAAAAGGTTAGAACCAAATCCTATTACAATAAATGGCATCTCCCACAATTATGTCTCATCCCTACAGGAATCTGATTGGCGTTAGCAAGAGTAAAGAGCACACCCCACGTTTCACACACAGAAACCTGTGTGCAGCTGCTGACTGCAGCGTCCTTCCCCTCATTGCAGGGCTGTGAGCTTACAAAACACACAAATGACAATGAGAACAGGAGGTAACTCACAGGTAGGAGCAAAAATACCTCTGCTGCTGCTTTTTCTTACTTCTCCAGATAAAAGCAGGAGTCAAATGGTATCAAGTTCCCATTTTAAGGAACACGTGCCTGCTGCAGTTCTGTCCAAAGAACTTGTATCTGTTTTCCAGTGGTGTGTACCTGAAGTTCAAACTGACTTCCAGTGATTCTAAAGAGCTCACATATAACAGTTCATTTTCATTTAACACCTGAAGCAATTTCACATAAGAAACAGCCACTTCTCTATTACCAAATTTATCCTAATCTTAAGGACACGACTGACTTTCTTTGCCTGCTCTACCATCAGGTATTTTTAGCATCACACAAGAAATGCAACAGCTTAGCGCTTACACTGAAGCCATTCCTGTGACAAAAGGATCAGTAAATCACTTCTCATGCCACCAGCACAACCCTAAAGCAAATCAAGCAGCATTTCGTGCAAATATGATGAAAGTAGAGTGTACCTTGATGAGGAAGTTGCATGAAAACTGCAGATTTAGAGCAAGGCAGAGAAGCTTCACAGGCACAGAATGAAAGAAAAAACGTAAGTAAAAATGTCCACAACAAGGGGAAGGGAAAGGAGAAAAGATGATGACAGACAAAACATTTATAAACAATGATCTCATCCATTGTTTCCAGGTGCAACAAAGTATTTTTTCACATATCTGCAACTTAATACATTTTTAATTACAATAAAAAAATATCTTGGCTGAATCTGTTTTTTTAATGTGGTGTGAGACAGTAATTCAGCATGGCTGCACACGCCCCACTCCTGCTCAGCAGTGCTCAGATCAGAGTCGGGAGTGACAGCTCTGCATCCCTTCTTTTCACTGCCACAGCTGCCTTCATGCTTCAGGAAACCCCCTGGCCCACCTTTCCTTCACCTTCTAGAATTCTTGCACCAATGATTTTCATCTTGGAAGGCACTGGGTGTTCCATCACCCGCTCCCTTGATTGTCCCTGTGGCAGCACCAATGCTGAGAGCACTGGGCTCAGCTCTGCAGCTCTGGAGCTGCATCAACTGCCAGAATATTTTTTTTTTTTTTTTTAATACAATTAAACAGCTTAATAAGCAAAGCATATCTTATGCAAAGCAGCACTGCTTAACATACCAGTTTAAACCAGTGAAATTGTACGTTGATTAAAGTGGAGCAATGTAATGAACGTGGGATGAAGGAGCAGAATGAAAAGCTCCATGTTGTGACCCAGTGCACAGTTTGAGAAAGCTGCTGACAAGTCCCAAGTCTTTTATTCAAATTGCTAGAATGAAGCATAAATGCTCAAGGAAACAGGCAAGACACAAATAGTAAGAGATGATGGGGAAAACACCACTTAGATTAAACATTAAGCACAAAGGCTTTCATGAAGTACTAATCATTTAAGGCTGTTTCACACTAGCTGGAAACACCTACAAAGGCTGACAATAAAACCAGAACCATTGGTAATCTCCTGGCCTTCATATTGGTCTAAACAAATGTTCTGAAATTTCCTTCCCAAGCAGAGCATGCTAGGGGTGCTGTCAATGCCTTGGTGCAGACTCACAGCCTCCTGAGAAGCTCCATGGCTCCCAACTCCACCTGAGGAGATGGGCTCTCAACCAGTGCCTGACAAAAGCCACCTGTCTGCAGAACACTCCTAAGAAATTTTCCTTCTCTCAGCTAATCCAGGAAGGGGTAACAGAGAGTGAGGTGGATGGGCAGGGGACATCTGAAGAGCACGAGGCTTTTTTCACTAGCAGAGGAGCTGGCACTGCTCTTCATCCCTGCAGAAAGACCTGCAGGTGGGGCCACATTCCACATGGAAAGATGCTCCCCATGATGCTTTTCACACTAACAGCAAGGGCTACTTTTTTTCCCTTTAATTCTACCCTTCTCCCTGTTCTAATATCGCAGATAATTCTTCGCTGGATATTAAATAAGAACATTCCTATTGAACACAGCCTGGGAGTTTTAACACAGAAATCTCTCCATACAGGGTGAGCTGCAGGGCAATAGAAGGCAGTGGCTGTGCTGAATATTCATAACACAGTAAAATGTTCAGTAAACAGCAGTCCCCAAAACTCAACTTTTACCTGTTCTCATTACTCCAGTCAAAGGGGATTCCAGGATAGCACCAGTGAGCCCCTTTCAGGCCAGTGCTCTTTTGCTGGTTTCAGGCAGGAATGAGAATCAAGGAAACCATCACAACAACCATGCCCTTCAGGCTAGAAGTCTACTAATAAAGTATGAGAGGCAACAACTGTGGAAAATAGACTTTATACTTTCCCTCCTCACTCAGGACAATATTATTTAATAAATCATCTTGAATTGGCAGGAAACTGAAAAGCAAATCTTGTTTTGAGTGTATTTAGACTGACAAGCATCCTGAAATACAGTCCACCAACACAGCATTAGTGCATTTGTTCAGATTTGGGCAGATCACCTTCTTCAATTTAAGTTGGCTTCTCATATTGGAGAATTGAGTTGTAATCACTTTTCACTGCATGAAATAAAAACTCAAATCACAATTCCTAAGGTATTCAAACATGAAGCACTGTCTTAGCTCTTTTGCACCTCCCCAGAACCCATCACACAGAACAAAACCATCAGGGAGCAAACTGACAAACTGGCAGAGTAGAGCTTTTGACCAGAACCAAGCCCAGCTTATTGTAGGGCTAGCAGAAAACTAGGGAAGCACAAGATTAAAACCCCCAAACATCTCTGTACATGTTATACCTAAATACAAGTGGTTTCTACCCTTCCATCATGGTTAGAAACAAAGCAGCAATAAAAGGGTCATTTGGCTCAAAGCAGCAATAGTTAAATCATCATTTAAGAAATATCATTATGTCATTTTTATTACAGAGAAGAGTAAAGAATTTCCTCAATATAGGAGACACTAATTCAAAATCACTTCAGGAACAGCATTCATGCAGATTTATCTGACACAAATTCCCATTTTCTCCCTATTTCCTCTATCTTATGCTTCATCTGGTATTCTGAGTATTTTTTATTCATTTTTCACCCTGAAAATCTATGCTGTTAAATTTAACCCCTGCATGTCCCTGTAATTCCCTTCTCCCCAAACCAGAAGGAATTTAGTGTTTTTATCCATTTACTGCCTTAGACGACTGTGCTTTTCTTGAAATAATTAACTTTATCACCATCACAATCCTGGCAACACAACAGTTTGAACTGACTCAGTGTTCCATACGTATCCATACTTTTCCTGTGACCTCCCTCCGTGTGATGCTGCCTAGATGAGCATTGGCCTTAACTCTTCTAGTCAATAGAAGCTGAGTCAGCCCAGATACACTCTTCCAGAGCAGAATTCTAGATTATTTTTCCTAACCCATGCTACCTCATGGTGCCCAGATAGGTACTGTTCTCCTTGCAAAATAACAGGATAATATATTTGTATTAATGAGGTTTCAAGGCTCCACTGCTGCATACGTTCCATACAGCTGTTATCTGTTCTGATGCATCTAATGCCATTTCCTTCACATCTCTTCACTTGGAAGAGAATGTTAGGGCTGGACAACATCCAGCAGCTGAAACACCAGGGAACCAGCCTAGTCAATGGCTTAGCATTCAACTCAAGAATGCAGTGATGGCTGATGTATAAAGACACCAGATGAGACAATGTGACTGAATGCTTGGCAACAAACCCAGCAAGTTCAACACATTTCCGTTCTCTGTGTGGCGCCCAACAGCTACTGACCTGGGGAGTGCTGGGAAGTTGCAAGTGAGGTCATGGAATTGGACAGGTTAAGGTTAGCAGTGATGCTCAGCTGGCTCTGCACTGCGGGAGGGTACGGAGATGTGGGTGTCAGGAGAGATTCTTCACTGGTTTCCTCATCAATTCCAGGCAAATAGGTGTCAATCAAGGCATCAAGAAACTTCACTATGAGCTCAGCATAGTCTGGGATTTGTGTTTGCTGTGGGTGATGGGGAAGAAAAAAAAAAAAAAGAAAAGAAGAAAGAAGATTGGTTCCTCCTCCCTTTCTGTCAATAGCAGCTTTGCCCCAGAACTCACTCTAGTACCACATTGGTTTTGCCCCACACATTTGGTGTATCTGTAAAGACTGATTGGTGGTCTTTTCCAGAGTAATCTAAATGTACATGAGAGACCACTTGTAGATGCAGTTTCAGCAGCACGTGGGAGCACGTGGCTGCAGGAGGGCCCATTTCACCAAGGTGAGCTGCCCAGCACCAAACCCCCCAGCCTGCTCTGCACATCCACTCCTGGTGCTGACTACCAGAGGGAGCGAAGGACAGTGCAGATGGTCAGTGCTCTAGTTATTTGCTCTGTGGTAACACACAATGTACCCTTGTACAGCTACCACCCTTATCAAATTAACCCCTTGCACCATCATACACACATCACAAACCAAAGACTTTCTGAAATATGCTGGACGGCCAAGGCCCTCACATGAACCTGGCAGCAGTAAGAAGGTGCATTACACACCTGGCTGTTTCTACTCAAAATGCCTGAAGCAGGCTCAAAACCAGCTTTAGCTACAGAAGTGACCCTTAGCTCACAAACCTGCTCACATGAATCCTATGACTTGCCACTTATCTGCATCTTTTCTGGAGCACCACTGTGTGTTATATGGAAAATAAAGGCAAACCACACAGGAAGCTCTATGACCTGTACTGTTCTTACCTTAGAAAATGGGCCAGCAAACCTCCATAATCCATTAAATCCAAAACCTACAACAACAAATTGAATGTTATCACAAAACCACAACTGGCAGCTGCGAACTAGAACACACAGACAGTACTTCACATTTTGATTTGGGGATGCAACACTGAATTTTGTCCAAACTATGTATAACAAAATCAAGGTATTTTAGTTTGTGTATGAAATGTACATAAGTTGTAAAAACTCTGAAACCTCAAAACTATCATATATTAAATTCCTGACAATATTTTAGAAGTAAAATTTCTCCTGTCAATACACATCTTATTTTTAAAATGATGTCATCATGTTTTTCTCAACTGTCATCTGTTTCTTATGGATCTTCCTAGAAAGTTTCTGATTTACAGTAGTAAATCTAACTTAAAATACAGCAGTTTCTTAGTTTCTTACTCTGTAGATAAGAAGTTTGGTATTGGGGTGGAGACTCTTCATGGTAGACAACACTCTGAACAATCCCATGAATTGGATTCAACAAATTTGGATCTTGGCACAGCGATAAAAGGGTATTGATCTTGGAATCCAATAAATTATGCCTGAAGAAAAGAGAAGTGGCTTAATAAAATAAATCTGCAGTTTCCAACTGGCTTTAGCAAACAGAAATTAAGGTGGGATTTTCAAAATCCCAGTGATTTTAGAAGTAGAATTGTTCCTATAAATGTTCAGTGAGGACTCATGTTGTGTAACATTTCAAAGCACTGTACTGACAACATAACCCACTAAAGCATTTCCCTGGGACTTTGCATTGAAAATATTTTAATTACTTTCAATGAAAAAATTGTTCACTGAATTTGTGTTCATGTTGGAGCTGGAATTTCAAAGCAGCTTTTTCACTTGTGGGAGAACCATCTTATTTGAGCTCCCTTGCAGACCTCACTCAGGTGGGGTTGTTTTAAATACAAACACCAGTTACTTATAGTTGTGGTTTCAGTAACTCACAGAACTTGTAAATATTTTGCCCATTACTCTAGAAAGCCAGAAAAAGTGAGCAGTGTTTTTAAATCATTCTCAGGTCAGTTATAAGACTACTCTTCCTTTCCTATAGCTGAGTTTCCCTTACACTTACTGTCTCCAGTGAATAATCCTTTTAATGGATATCTGAAAAAATACATCCAAAGAGTATCCTGAACTAGACTTTAAATCAGTTTTGATAGGCACTTGGAGCACTAATCAATAGACAGCATACACTGGCTTGTACAGAGAGGCACGGAAGGGCCTGGTTCTCAACACTGCCGAGCGGGCAATAAAGCTGCGCTGGGGCCCTGCGAGTGCTGAATCTGCACAGCCCGGCTCCCAGAGGTGCTGACATGGAGCTTGGCACTGCAGGGTGCTCCTAAGGAACATCTGCAGCCATGGTATCTGAGGAGGCCTCTTCTAATGTGAACACGGTATTTGCTTAGCACAGGGAATCTCAAATCACCATGGACGTGTTTTGACAAGGCACAGACAGGCTGCAGCAGTAACCTGCAAACAAGGCCGTTGTAAACCTTGTGCTGATCCAGAGATCTGGTGAAGGAAGGGCCACGTAAAGAATCAGCATAAACACGAGCTTTAGATACTTACACAACAGGAAAGACCTTTGGGAAGACAACACTGGCTTCTGCTAAGTACTCATACAGAATCCTCTGGTCAAACTCATCAGTAGTGTACTTCACCAATGTAGCCTGCCATAACGTAAAGGATTAAGTTAGCAAGCTTTAAGTCCATTTCAGTAGTTACAGGCTTTTGTTGCTGGTGTAGTTTAAGGTTTTAAGATTCCTGAATAGCAGAAAGCAGCATTAAAAAAAATATTATTTTACGTCTTCTTTGGACATGGAATCCGAGTTATTTTGTGTATGTGGGAAACAATAAAAATGGCGAAACATTCAGCGAGTCAGCTTTTGACAACAGGGGGCAACTGAGCTTTTCTGAACTATATCAAGAAAGGCAACTGCATTGGTACATCTGAACAAAGCACTACCACACTGTACTTGTATTACTGGTTAATAATTTTTAAACTAAATTACACTGGGATTCCAACAAGTCTAACTTATTTATAACATATTAATATCCTTTTAATATGAAAAATCAGCTTGTGATGAAAATCTGCCAGGAAAAAGGGACAATAGTTGGTCATGTTCTCCAAAACAATACACAGTATGGAAAAGACAGTATTTGCTCTCAAAGAGCATTTAAATAAATTTCTAAAAGTGATTGCTAGAAATTTGGAAGAACAGTAATGAAAGAACAGCCATGCACATCCCAGAACTCCTGGGCCATAGGAATGCAGAAGCACTGCAAGGAACGTGTGCTGCTTTGGAAAACAAAACCAGCAAACAACAGACAATGGACAGAAGGAATGCTTACAAGAACTGTAAGCAGCAGTGCTTGGATTTTTGGGTCAGTCAGAACTTCTTCATCTAGGAGGACATTTGACTCAGAAACAGAAACTTTTCGAAGATGTGGGTGTTGCTGTGGTGATATCCTCTGGGTTTCTGCCAGATAAAAAAGAAAGAGCAAGTCACCCAAAGCCAAATAAACCCAAACCAGAATTAGCCCTTGCACAACTACACTGTGACATCAGTAGCACTGGGCTGCTACATGGGATGTGTTATCAAATGGCAAACAACCACCCCAATTTTCTCTTCAGTGGAATACAGGCCCAGGGGCAGCAGGTTCAGGGTCAGGGAGCAGACCGGTGGCAGATACAACAGAAGAACCCTGGTCTTGCATTGCAATTGGGGATGGGGACAGAGGAAGCAGATGTGGGAGAAGATGAAGAGAGGCATTCTAGGCATTAGGTCATATCCATCTCCTGCAGAAATCTGCAGTTAGGGCTTATTAACTTATAAAAAGCCAAATTTTCATTATGTCATTTCACTCCTGTATGCAGCACTTTGGAGATGCCCCTTGGAGTCTGCACCTGCAGACTGAGCAGCTCATATTCACACCTCAGTTGCCAGGGATATGGAAGATTGCACTCTCCAGAAGCCACTGTTAAGAAAGATATTTTTCCCTTACTTTGTAGTAACCTAGGCAAATAAACACTGAATTTAGAACCAATCCTTTGTATAGATATACAAAGCATTTATAATTAGCATTATTCTTAGAATGTTAGTCCTGTTTCTCACCCATTTCATAATCATTTTCGGCTACTCTCCTCATTTTGGGAGGCGTTGTGATTCCAGATTCCATGTCTTGCCTTTTAGGAGCCTTTGTGTCCGATATCAAATGGTCAAAACTTTTCCTTGTACCTAAAAACAATTTATCAGGCAATTAAAAACATTAAACCTAAATCCATAGTCTAACGTTTTCTGGCTTTTTTTCAGCCAAGCTACTCTCCTATCTAGCAGATATTGACAGGAATCTGGGGACGGTGGCACCATTTTCAGGGATGGCAGGGAAAATGCAGTCACACCATGCCGCTCTCCATCACAGTTTCCAAAGTGCTTCACAATATGTATGAGGAAAGCATGCAATTTATTCAAATATGTAAGCTGAGGGCATGCCATGGGTTCCTGGTCAACACATCACATGGAATAAACATGCCAAAATGTGATTACTGAAAAGGAAGCAGTAATAAGATTGCAATGAAAGAAATGTCCCTCCTCTTTCCTATGTACATAGAATGTAAACGGGTATCTACAGATTACACAAAAGAACTAATCTTATTTCTCTGATATTAAGACTTTGCTTGTAAACATAATGCACTGAGAAGCCATGAATAAAAATCAGATTGCTTTGAGGCCAGGACAGAGTTATCAATACAGTAGCTAAGCTAAGGGATCAAGTTTCTTGGCTTTGCTGAAAGGGGGATGGTGGAAGAAAATTGCCACTGTGAGTCTTCAGGATATGGAGTATCTTTTTCCATTCCTTTGTTTTCTCCCTTTTTTGTCCACTTCAACACACACATTTGGAGTGCCACTCTTGCTTTCCCCACTTTGCAATCAAAAGAACTGAGTTAGTTCTATAACTGCAGTGTTCTGTAACTAGTATTTTGTAGAAACTGCAAATGTTCCTCTGACTCAGGAGAAAGAACTTAGCATCAGAAAAAATACAACCACAATTTTTCTCCAGTAACACACTTCCTGGGTCATTCTGTAGATAAATTAGTAAATTAGTTATCTTAATAACCTAGAAGCTTTTTAGTGTTGGCTTGTGAAGGCTGCCCCATATCCAAACTCATGGATTTTCGTGTCCGAGGGCTTATCTGTCCAACTGTCGGGTAACTGGCAGCCAGTCTGTCTGACCCCTTTGGTGATGACCATGGTTGATTTTCCTTTAGTGTCCTGAAAGTGCAGAGAAATTAAATTAAGTAAATCTTTAAAAACTGTGTGCATTTAGGCATAAAATTTTAAACTAGCCAAATTATCCATTAAACCCATCCTTCCTCACAGGTTTTTCTCCCAAAACACGTAATAAGAAATACTAATTACTTTGCATGCAAAAATGTCTGAGCTACTGCAAACTAATAATCTGATAAGAATGTAATGCTGATGAGATAAAATTAAAGCAACGAAAAGAACACAAGCAAATTGACCTCTGAGGCAAGATGGAAGATATTTAATAATCAGCTACTCTGTATTGGATGCTAAAAAGAGAGCAACTGAGTAAAGTGCTGCCTACTGAGTGCAACTGGTGCTCCAGGGCACTTCCAGGATGATTTCTTAGCTTATCTCTATGCCTTCTTAAGGCATATGAGGTGTAAAGATTTTCCAACAACAGAGACCAAGTGATTACTTAGTACATGCCTTGATGCTCTTAAAAGGTCAAACAAAATTTTCTTACAAAATGAAAATGACAAATGCGATTAAATTAGGTCTTGTAGAAGATGTAAGCAAAAAGTTTAACCTCCAAAGCAGTTAAGCTTTGAAATCACCTTATAAATCTCAAAATTAAATCTACACAAATTCAATACCCAGATTTCTCTGACTCTTGACCACAGTACAAGCAGCACTATGGGTCTGGAACCACTAACAGAACATCATTTCAGCTTTATGAATGTGGGCTTCAGTTTTCAATGGACCACAGGTTACCTTTAGATAACCTAAAGGAAACAGACATTGATATTCAGATAATTTATCTAAAAGTCAGACAACCAACCTATACCTAGTGTCACTGTGATGGATGGGATATGTATCCATAGGAACATTTTCCACTGAAACATCTGTCAGCAAGAGAGATTTCCTATGTTTTAGGCTGCAGCGACTTCGAACTTCCTCAGATACTGTCAGCAAAGCTAAAAGTGAAAGAAAGTTAATTTAAGTTTTCCAAAGTAGGAATACACTATACAATGTGAACAATATTCCATCCATTTTAATTTTTTACTTAGTACAAAGACTACCATTAAGATGTATTTACACCATACTGAAATGTACAGATTATTAAAAGTAGGTAATTTAGAAAGATTTACACTCCCCATCCAGTTACAATTACACGATGGAAATGTTTGCCTTCATGTGGTCATAAGTTCTATTTCTAGACCACTAGAAATTGGAAAGTTTTAGGGCACACACTTCAGCATTTAAACTGAGAAACCCTCAGGCTCCCTGGAGTACTGCCAGGGTTGCAGAGCAGGCCCTGTGCTGGAAGCCTGAGGCCACAAACAGTGGCGGTGACAGACCCCGGCCTCACCCAGACTCTTGTAAACTACTGTTACAAGTTTCCTTTATGTTGGTCCCATTTTATCAACCTAAACCCATGAGAACTCCCACAATAATCCATTACTTTTCAGTTAGCACAGATTTAGAGGAATGTTTGTGTGTTCAGCTTTACCTGCTAGGTAAGCCACGCTCTGGGTGTTCACCTCAAACTTGTCACAGTTCCTGTGTTTGTTGACCAGAGCAAGTAGTGTATGCAAAATCCTTACTGTTCTTGCTACAGTGGTAGCAGAAGGATGCCTGTACCCTAAGGAAAGAGGTTAAGAAATCAAACAATGTATTTTTCTCAATGTATTTTTATGAAGCATTAATATTTTGAAAATATATTTTCCAGCAAGTTCTCAGGACACTTCATATAAAGGGTAAGAGAGCAAATGCTGACAGAAACTGCATGGTTAGGTCTAGTTCTTTCTCTTCCCCTCCCAGAATTATTTAATTTCAAATGTCTGTGCACATATTGCCACTAATATCTCACAAATGGTCAGGGAGCCTGGACACAGACAAACACACACACACATACACACACATACACACACACACATACACACACACACAGCATTCTTGGATGACATAGTAAAGAACTACAGCAAATGAAGCCACACATCCTGTGACAGTGAAGAATTTGTATCATTAGCACTAAGACCTTCAGAGGACATGTATAAAGGAAACCTGTCTAAGTCCTTTAGTAAAAGAATATTAATTCTGTGCCTATCCTGTAAACCAAGTTACCTGAAATCTACCATCCGCTTTTTCCCTTTTATCCTTGGACTTGTTTTTATTTCTGCATTAAGATTGTTCATCTAAAACAAACAGCAGTATGTGTTCTTACCTTTCAGGAGGTGTCCCACTAGTGCAAAGTTAAAGTTGGAGTTGAAATTTAGCCCAACAAAATGATCCATCTGCTTGCAGTGCCATTCGAGTGGTCTCCTGATCTCCATGAACACCTCTTCTGGGCTCTGACAGTGAAAATAAAACACAAGAGTACCTCACAGAAACTTGCTCGTCCTATCTCAAGGGTTTGGGTTTTTCTTTTCTTGTGGGGATTTTTTTGGTGTTTTTTTGTTTGTTTGTGTTGGTGGGGTTTTTTTTGGTGTGTTTATTTTGTTTCTTCTTTGGCTTTTTTGTTTTTTTTTTTAAAAAAAAAGAGAGATAAGTAATTTTAAGAGCTTATGTGAGAATATCAAGGACAATCTTGTACAGAACACATTTCTGTTCCAGTTTAGAATGGAACAGTAAAAGGTCCATCTCTATGTTTTTGTTTTGCTGTTGGTATTACCCATGTGAAATAATTTCTAATGCAAATTTCAGGTTTCATTGCTTAAATAGTGCCCAGGAGGACATGGAATTTTTTATTTTTTTTCCTTTTGAACAGCTCTTTACTGCTCACACCAACACCTAGGGGTCTATGGCAGCTGCCACTGAGAGCTCACCTTGTCATTGAACACTCGCAGGCTATCCAAGGTGTGCAGGTTCTGCTCCAGCAGCGCTGTGCCAGCCGAGTACAAGTTCACCTCGTCCAGCTGCAGCACGGCCATCGCTACCCAGAAGAGTGCCTTGTGCATAGGGGAGTCCTGGAAGGCAACAGGAAAATCACCACCACTTCACTTTCAGGAGGATTCCTACAAATGGAGGGTGAGCAGAACCAAGCAGAATTCCTCCTTGTAGCATCCACTCCAACAGAAGAGGTGTTACTGTGACACTGTTGCCTTTGTGCACTTAACAGGTAATGAGCGGAAAGCAAATTAACTTCAAGCCTTTAGTTCCCTGCCCCTCCAAGCCATTCTTTCTCAATTCCTTCCCTTGCTCACAAAGATGTCAAGAGGCACACTGCCCTACACCAGACTGAATGGGAACGTGTCTTTTTGTTACCAGTTTGACAGCACACATTGGAAATTGGTTGCAACTCTGCACCTGTAACTGGCCAAGCAATTCTTCTCCAATTAAAAAAGCCCACAGGAGGAACTGGCATTGAACAAATCCTGGGTCTCTTAAGCAGCAGATTTTTCCAGGACCAAGTTCTAGTTACTAACAGTAGATACACGAGGTTCTTTATTATTTTGTTATGCTGCTCAAATAATAAGCTTGAAAGTACCCTAGGGCTGGCTAAAGGAAGGGCAGCTCAGGTGACACTGACACGGACCACATGGCCCGACCCGAAAGGTGTGTTCACAACCACGCACTGCAGAGCCAAAAGTGAAGATCTTCTGGAAGGAATTCAGACAGCCTGTGGAACAGCCTTTGCCTACATTGCTATGGCCCAGTTAGATGAAGCAGAACAGAACATTCTAAAGCATTTTTAAAGCCTTTGCACACATCTGACATATGCAATGCTTTCAAGCATGAGTCATAGCAGTGAAGCGTGAACAGCAGATACCACAACACTCACTTATATTTTTGAGACTATACCCATAATTATAATTTTCATTACAAAGTATGTTGTTTACTCTAAAAATCCAGTTGTTTACCTTGTTAAGAAGAGGCTGCAGCTTGGTGAGTGCTATAACTGTAGCTTCTATTAGAACTTGGCTATTGTAATTATCAGGGCCCTTTAAACAGCTCTCAAGTCCCTTATTGTAGAAGGAAAAAAAAAAAAGAGTAATTAAAATTACAAGCATAATTAGATTTTGCTTTGCAAAAAGAAGATCAAAGCTCTGAACAATAATTGTCGCTCTCAGTTCATTTACAAATCTTGAGCTCATTTTAAACCAATTCTCAAGGACTTTTACGAATGGAGATTTACATAAAGTGACACATGGAACTTCTTAAAGCATTTGCACAATCTGTACTAAAAAACTAAGAGTGCAGGAGAGGGTGCAAGGATAAGAGGACAGATCTTTTACCATGTAGAAGCTGTTCAGTTAAAGTACATATCCATAAAACTCTAATGAAGTACTTAAAGGAAACATATTTAGCACCCTGTTTCCTCGTCATGGAACATAACCTTCTTGAGAAAATATGGAACATCATTGCCATGCCAGGCAGCCTGTTTTGAAGTTTTCCTATATGAATGTCCTGCTCTTTACTATATTTACTTGTAACACTTAGATTATTAACTTCTGTTAAAAAGCAGGAGTTAATAATTAAATAGTTGTGAATCGTGTGCATGCAGCTAAATGCCTTAACAGTAAATCTCTCATTTATTTCAATATTGACTTATTGATTAATCTCGTTCTCTGAAATTTTAAACTCAATGAAAACTCTTGTCACTTAGAGGTTGCAGCAGAGATGAAACTTACTGCCAGCAAATAGACTTAAAATAAAATGCCTGGCCTACAAAAAGTCTATTTCCAATCAGTTTTAAATAATAATATACTTCAAAAAAATACTTCTCCTCAAATTATGCCAAGTTCTATACTTGATGGGAAGATAATGCTAAAAATAGCTATTTTATGAGTCACAAAGGGAAAAAAAATAGACCCACATACCTTGCTGAGAATTCGGATTATTTGTTTTATTTGTCCATGAGACACACGTTTACTTATACAGCCAAAGACAACAAGTGCTCTTGGCTGCAGGGATGGGTTATACTGGAATGCAAACCTAGAAAGAAACAGAACACACTGTATGAAACAAGCACAACAAACGGCCTGTAGAATGAATGGCTGAAAATTCTAAGTGTACAATGCAGGCAGGGGCTATGGTTTAAGATCTACAACATACTTTTGAGCTAGTTCAGTCCACTGGTCCAGCCACTTGCATGTTGGAATATCCCTCATACAAGCCTGAAAAGAATTACATCATTTGAATATCTGTAACATATAGGAAACAGTGTTTTCAAACATAATTTATTTCTCAGAACAGCTACTGAACTATTTATGGCCACAGCTGTGTGATGCCTGCCCATACAGGCTGTCAGCAGTGCCACTGCCCCTCATGCAGAGCTTCTTTGGGTTTGAACCATGTACCTCCATGATCTCCAGCAAAGCTTCAGTGACGGTCTCCAGCGAGGTCAGTGCGAAGGTCTCCCGTTCATAGGAGCCGGGTGAAAAGGACCTGTCCCGATAGCTGGACCGGAACGCGATGACTGCAGCCGATTTCACTTTGCTGATCCCAAACAGCAGATAGAATTTGGGCAGGGAGAACTCAGTCAAGCTCAGCCTTAAAACTTGCTTGGTCTCCTCTGTTGAATAAATTTTTACAGATTAAACTACTGAAATTCAATACGTGTTTTAAACAAGCTGAGCCTCACCCTCCCATGAATAAAAAGTGGATAATCATCCTTTGCACATTCCAACATGGTGCTCTGTCCTGCTTCTCTCAGAGCATGTCAACACCTGTGCTCTGCTGCACGGACTGTTGAAAACAGTCACCAGGAAGAGGTGTTCTAAACACATGTTCAAAGATGTGCTTCTGTGAGACTTCTCACAGCGATTCAGAAAATGGCATCCTGGAGAGCTACTGCTTCGACACACCACCAGCACTGCAAGTTCAGACCGAGATCAAATCCTGCTTCTGGCTCTGGTGCTAAAATGAAGAAAGCCACTTACATCAGAAGGAAACTATGACCCTGCTCCCAGCCCCGAGTTCCTGCACCTTGCAGAACTTTCAGTTCATTTCAGTGTACTTCAGATTGGTTGTTTAGACAGGAAGGCTGCCTTTGCCCATCCCTCTATGCATCAAAGCACAGCTTCTCTCTATACATACGTATATGTATTCACATGTTCACTGTTAATATAAAGATATAAAATGAGCTTTCACCTACCTAAAAAAAATATTACATAAAGTTTAACTTCTATTTCTGCACAAAATCTTGACTGATTTTATACTGCACTGCTGCAGTCAGAAGTGGCAGCTACATATTTGCTAATACAAATTATTTTAGGACTGCTAAAATACAGCAGTATGCAAAAATACCTGTTTTAACAGTATAGTTTCACAATTCCCTTATGTAATGGATATTTTTGTTACCCCATTATGCAACTGTTCAAAAGATGCACATCAGCCAGTTTTAGCACAGACATATTTTCTCTTTTCTGTGCATTACAAGCACTTACTGGGGCTTTCTTTTCTTCTTATAAAACCCATTATACAAACAATTTACACTATGCACTTGCTCTAGACCACATAGTCATTGCTTAATTTCACACTCATTTTTTGTAGATCGTTTCCTCATTCTGATTTGTGTGAAAGCTGAATTACAACCCAGTATTGTCAAACTCTCAGGATAGTTTAAAGAAAGACAACTGAAATATTACTTAAACAAACTAAGGTGCTGTCAGCTTAACTGAAAAAACAACTCACCACTAAAGTGAAGCTGTGAACAAGTGCAAAGAGAATGAATGATGTTGATGACGAGACCATGAGTGGAAGCTCTGAGAGAAAGGGGGCCAGTGGCCACCAACAAAGTAACTACATGGAAGAGGTAGGGAAGATGTGCTGCCACATCCAGGGAGTTGTTGAAGGAGAGCATCAGCATGTAACGTGCTAGAATAGCAATGTCATCCCACATCAGGTGCTGCTCTAGTGTTGGAGTTGGAGACAGACAAGTCTTGTCAATTATTTTACACATCCTTCCAATCACCTGAAAAGAAAGTAACCATTTTTTAACTCAAATGAAGAGCACAGTTCAAAATTCCAGTAAGCCCATCATGATTTAACACTGGAATTACATTGGTTGGAAGCTATGTTATCACATTTTTTTGCATCACTGCATGCTCTGAGTTATCAGAAAGCATCTCAGTGTCACATTATTACAGAAGTTGAAATTATCAGATAAGAGGAAATTAAGGCAAAGAGGGAACTCACTTTGCTTGAAACCAGTTTGACATTTCCAGAAGCAAGTGCTACAGCCGTGTCTGCCATAACCTCAGCTTTTATGGACCCTAAGCCTCCTGTGGCACTTGTTTTGATGAAACTATCCAGCACTACATCAAGGAGATCTGTTATCTGTTAGAGAAGAAAAAAGTTCTTCAGAACTGCAGAGCAACTGTATTTAGTTTGTATTATTTTATTTTCCAAATTAAAGTATAACGATGCATACAATGCTCACACTAATAAGAAACCAAATTCAAGTGGTTTAAAGCTCCATAAACAAATTGCAATAAATTATGCAGAATATGTACCTGTCCAAGACTTCCCCATATCTTAGCTTGAATGGAAGGATACATCTGTTTTTCATTTATTGTCATTGTGATTAGCTTATCAAGAATAGCAGTGACTCGCTGGCGCTTCGCATCATCATTGTGTTTACAGAACCGGACCAGATTGGAAAGCCAGGGAGTCATATACTCCAGACAAAGATGTTTCAGTTCAATACCTGCAATAAAAATTCACCTTGTAACATAGAAGCAGCACTAGTCTCTATTTACAAGTAAATAATTATTTGTGGGCACTTTCCCTCTCAGTTTTATTGTCTAAAATAGTTATTATCAGAGCTGAGCAAATAATACTGGGCAAACAGACAAGCTGTTGACACGTTAATATCTTATTAAGAGCTGTGACATAAAGATATACACATTCAGTATTAGGCAGAACTACTTAAAAGACAGTTTCTCTTCAATCTCAAGAAGGCATTCTGAACAGCTTCCAACTGTGAAGTCAGAGCTGTTTTATGTCTGGAATAAAAGAGTGACAAAAGTAGTGCAAAAGAAACAGATTTACAACTGAGAGAGACAGTTAATCTGAAAAGATTAATCTTGATAGGACTAAAGAACCCTGTAACTCTTCTGTCTATGTATATTCTAGAGTTCAAACCTTCACTATCATGGACTTCAAATTTTGATTTTTGTTCTGGGATATTCTCTACTTCTGGTGAATTAATATCAATCAGCCCAATGGAGATCTACCCAAAGTGCTCACTGTACAGAACTATCAACAGTAATCTGAAACAAGTAATATGTACTGTGAGCTCTCTGAATGAACTTAATCCTCTAAACAAATGAGATGTCTAGTATAATTTGCTTTAATATTAATTTCAAAGTGTAAAAGGCAGTTGTCTTAAAAAAAAAACAAACAATACCAAAACCATTTATTTCATGAGAAAGGAATGAGCACACTCAAATGTGAAAAGTCATGGGCTTGCTCCATCTGTTTGTGAGACTGCCTGGCTTCAAGAGCATTACACAACTTGATTATTAAAAAACAGAGATAAAAAGATAATCTTGAAAACAGCTAATGCAGCTCTGAGCAGCATCTGCACTTTAAACATGATGACTCAGTAACAAGAGGAAGCTTAATGGGCTAAGCTAGGCAGCTACCAACTGAAATCCTTTCAAATTCCCAGTTAGCATTGAGGAATACTGGTGTTACTTACTAGATTTGCTAAATCCAGAAATACACTCTTCCAAGAACTCTAAGGTAAGGTGTGGTTCATTAGCTGCAAGAGTCTTACTAATAGATACAATAAATAGTGTGTTGTTGGCAGGAATACACAGACCTGAAGTTTCCAGTAACTGGCCCTCAATCTTTAAATTAAAGGTACAGGTTAAGGCACATAGAAGATTATAGGCAGCAGACCTGTAACAGAGCAAGCAACGTGACTTGTAATAGTTTTCGTGTACAACTGAAAACAGATGCATTACACCAATTATACCAAAAGCATCACAGTAGCAGCACTGACATTTCAAAAAAGCACATCAATATCACTATGTATGAGATTACATTCAATTCCTGAAGTTTTTCCCTACACCAGTTAAGATGCAGAGACAACGAAATCAAATAAATTAGTCCTCTACTTGTTTTGAACAATTTCTGATGAGGTTTAAGAGTATGGACTGGACTCTCAGAGGAGCTGTCTGTTCCAGGAAATTCTAAGTATTTCCAGGTGCACCTGAGCTGCTGGGAGAGGGGCTGCCAAGGGAGGCAACTCCCCCAGGGTCCAGGAGCCTGCTCTAACCTGCAGAGCTCCCAAATTATCAAACAGTGAGTTCAACACCATGAAAATCAAACATATCTAAGAAACATATTGCAAAGCAGAAGTATTTCTGCCTACAAAGAGAAGTTAAGCTCCTACACGCCTTCCTCTGACACTATGTATGCCTTTCTCCACCTACAGAAAACCCAATCTTCCTTTACATTAAAAAGGACATTTTATGGAGCAAAAAAAAAATAAATCTCAAGAGAGATTTGCTACCGCTAAGGAAACCTTGAAAAGCATTCCCATTTTTGCCCATGGTTGGTATTAAACTGAGAGGGCTGTACCGCAAACTGGGGTCTGAGCTTCCCAGGTTGAGCAGCGCGATGTTCAGCAGCGTTCCTGGGACATCCTTGGGTCGGATCTTGGTGTGCTGGGGGATGGAGTCTGGTTGGGACAACTCCCACCGTGTCCGTATGTGGATGATGGACCTCACGATGGCTTCGCACTCCTGGTGCATGAAGGTGAGTGGGGTGCCCTGGTTGGCAATGGTTAATGTGAACTGGTTCTCGTCCACCAGACAGATTTCCTCGATTTCCGAGGCATAGTAAATGTCATTTAGAAACACTGTTTGCCCCAGGACTCTTGTTCGTTCTGCTGATGTCACCTGCACAGCTGTCGATCCAACCTTAGAAAGAGAACAGAAAACTGGTAAGGCAAGGCTGACATTTCTGATTGTATAAACATATGAGATTTTATACTTCCTAAAGAAGCACACTAAGAAGTTGTGATTTCTCCTCAAGTCAGGACAGAATTAAGAGACAGTAAAATCATGCAAAAATCCTTATTAAAAAATACAATTCACTAGGAACAAAATTAAAAGGACTTACTTTAATAGAAACTTTGGTGTCTTTATGAGCCAGTTTGAGAGCATTATGAAACACTTTCAAGTCCTCCTCCAAAGCCAAGGTAGCTGCTGGGAGTTTCTGCTGGTCGTGCTCAATGTGCTCTGCCAGTTTCCCTGGAGAGTCTATGAAAATAAGCCTTTTGCTTCCCTTCAAACCTGTCAAGAGCCTTTCATGGTATTTGGTGTATTCTCTGACCCAAGAGTTACAGTTATAAATAAAAACTGCTGAGACATTTTCATAAGCAAAGCCTGGAAAAACTACAAACCATTTAGAAAGAAAGTCTGTTTTAAAGCGATTACTGGGGCCAGCATGTGTGAGGTCCACCACAATTTCATATGGCTTTGCATAGTATGGCTTCAGAGTGAGCAGCACGTGGTAGATCAGTAAATCTCCGTTGATCTGACCAGTCTTGAATCTGTAAGAACACAAGACAGACGTTGTTGGGTTTGTGGTTTAGATCCACACCACAAGCACCCAAGTGCTGTGTTGCACATAAAGCTATTACACTAAATCAGGCTGATCCTTCACACGCTTCCAAAAATACCACTGATCCAAAGAAATGAGGCTGGACTGGCAGCTGCAGCCTAAGGGCATCTGTCACTGATCTCTTAAGGCTCACACTCCAGCCAAATATAGTGCCCCGGATGAGAAAGCTTTGACTTGGGATTTAACTTCATTGTGAACTGACCACAGCCAAGCAGCCTCCAGACACAGATAGACAGACAGACAGACAGACAGAGAGAGAGACAGGAGTTTTATTCAGCTTAAAGGCAAAATAAAATCCCCACTGGAGTGCAATGGTGCATCACCAACTGTATCAAGGCTGGGTGACATGAGAAGAGCTCAGGTTCTTTAAAAACAAAGCATAAGGCCCTCAAGCTAACTTTTTAACCTCGAGATTCAGATTGTATCTGGTTTTATATGTGGAAAAATACAATGATTTCCCAAGTCTTAATTAAGACTAATTAAGCATCCACATATCAACTTTGTCAAAGGATCTCAAACTTATTTCACTTGCTATATACTGCAGCACAGTCTGCTGTTCAGTGGCATGTTTCTAAGAGTGGCAGTCCTCTGAGTAGTACAGAGGATTTGCCTGCAAAGAAACTCTTTCCAGAAAGACATTCAGATATATAAATATATAAATATTAAGAACTCTCTGTCCCTGTTTAGCAGTTCTCTGAATTGTGTGAGTCTGGACAGTGATCTCCCTAAGCCAAGTCTCCAGTCAGCACAGCAGACAAAATTCTACTAGGAAGAATTAATTAAAAATCAAACTCAACAGTAGCTCGGGAACATCTAAAGTTCTTTTAAACACCTCTCACTGTTGCAAGCCAGCATTAACTCCTTCCAGGCAAACCAAGAGGCTACAGAAGGAACTAGTAAATACTGAGAGCACGTGTGTAGTACCGAGGGTACTGGGACATGTCTCTGGGTAACAGGTAAACCACCTGAGCACAGGGCAACAGAGCAGCTAAATGTCATCAACGTAGGATACTTGTATGCCAGAGATACTAAAGATACTTTTTTTTTTTTTCTCTCCTCTGTTACTTCCTGTTGTTCTGAGAGCTAATTTGGGCAAGTTGGTGTTTTTCCCCCTCTAACGTGTCATGGTATAGTTGTTACAGAAAGGAAGTGTGTCATCTCTGTGGTTTTAGTTCTTCACTTAGAGTCAACGACATATAATTTCAGTTACAGATTTGCTTAAAAAATACCAGCATTGTCTGAATCTACTCGCTGTACCTTAGTGGTCGTTTGCATCCTAAGAGCACATTTATGCTCAAACAAATTTTATTGTCAAAGGACTTCAGTGTGCAAGACCAGTTTTCTTTTGACTGCATCTTGACAAGGTAAGAACACATTTTACTTCTCCTATATAAGTTCCATGTCAAAGTCTCTTAGATTTTGTAGGAAACGATACTCAAATGTATTTTTCAAGAAGTTGAAGTCTCTCAAAATTAGTAACAATCCGTACAAATACTATCTCCAGCTGAATTAAGGAAGCTGATTGATATAACTGTGTTTTTCTTAGACATTATTGACAGCCAGACTGTAAAGAATGAACAGTGACAGTCACTACATAGCTCCGTTGTTGCTCTGTTCTGCAGATCTGATGAGCACTGATAGAGACCCTATCAATACCTAGGCACAAAGGGTTGAACTGAAATGAAAACACAGCTCTTCAATAACCAGTTCCCTCTGCTCTCATGATTTTAAGCAAAGCCCTTAACAACATCAGTTTGTTTGTTGTGAAGAAAAGCACATCTGGTCTAGAACACTAGAGCCAATACTGGACTTACTGTAGGCTTGGAGGAAGCAGGCAGAAGGAGCTGCAGCTCCTGGGCAGCACAGTCAGTGTAGGAGCCTCTGCTCTGCACGGCAGACACAAACCTCAACTCAGATGGGGGCTTGTCTCCAAAAGTAAGACTTTGCCAGTTTTGCTTTTTTCCCTTTTTGAAGTATACTCCAAGGCACACTGCAGGCAGCCTTTACCATAGAAAGATGAAAACCCTTCCTGAGCTGCAGATGATTACTGAAGTGGTTTTAGTTCAAACTTAACCTTTAGGATTCACCTCAGAATGGAGCTTAAATTTATGCTGTGGATGAACTGTGATGCAAAAAGATACATCCACCTTTTGCTGCTCCCCTGTCACGTAAGGAGGGACACCCTTGGCTTGTTCCCTGCTTATGCACCAGGCACATCACTTTTCTCCTTTTCCTGGAGGACTCCAGCAATTCCAGGCACTGCCATTGGGATGTTGCAAGACAGGCACATTTGCCCCTCTGATTTTTGGGAGTGAATACCTAAGTTCTTTGGTCACCATGCTAACTTCTGACTATGTTACAAGTAAACACTGCCTGGAATAGTTCCAAATTACCTAATCCTACAAACATGCAGATATGTTTTGTTACCTTTAACAAAT